>QZGG01001871.1:0-51440 GCA_006409495.1 Sedum album
GAATTAAATTAATCCGGCCTTCCAATATAAGAAGGTATAATTTAAATAAGGGACGTGAGTAGTAGAGAAATGACTCAAGAAATGTGAATGATCTCCACTCAAACAAAAAAATATAAATTCTTTTCCTTAAACAAATTTCTCAACAGACAATTATATTTCGGTTTTCACATAAAAAATATGGATAAGAAACATGTTGATGTTGTGCAAATTTGTCTCAGGATAATAAATACATTCAAAAACCTCTATTTAAGAAAATATACAAAATAACAGAAGTTTTAACAAATAAGTTTTTATAAGAAAATTGTATATACATATATTGTCATTTTACGACAAGTAAATTTTTGTAATTTGTTTTGTACAACTCTACAAGTACCGTTTTTAGTGGTGTACAAGGGGAACATCGAATAAACATGAAATTAAATATTTATAGATAATCTGAAGTGTAAGAACTGAGAATTATTTGTTCACTTAACTATATATACAGATATATTCTGCTTGGTTCTCTGGCGCATTTGATAGTTTAAGCACATTCCAACAATTTCTTTAAATCCTTCTGCAAATAAATCAAACAAAATTTTTAAATGTTGTATAATTTTAGTTTAGTGAAGAAAGAGAAAGCAAAATTTTATATTGATTTTTTTGAGTTGAGTAACCTAAGAGATTTGATAATTGATATTACCTCGATCTTCAAAGGGTGTGTTGAGGGAGCAAAGCGATCAATGACATTCCCCTCTTTGTCGACAAGAAATTTGGAAAAATTCCATTTAATTGCCTTTCCAAGGAGTCCACCTTTACTAGATTTTAAGAACTTGTAGAGTGGAGAAGCATTACTGCCATTTACTTCTATCTTTAAGAAACAAATGAAACAATATTCATTATAACACGCAGAATTTGTGTTAGTTTAGAATCTATCTAAGCTTACTTTTTCAAAGATCGGAAACTCAGCCTTGAATCGAGTACAAGTAACTTCTTGAATATGTTCGTTGGTCCCTGGCTCCTGATGACCAAATTGGTTGCAAGGGAATGCCAAAATCTCCAACCCTAACAAAATGTACCATATCATTACCACATTCCATAATACAAAAGGCCAATATTCATGAAGTTAAACTACTCGATCTATAAACTGCAACAAATAATTTTCATCAACAAACCTTGATCTCTGTACTTCTCATGGAGTTGATTGAGCTCCTTATAGTTGTTGTTTGCAAATCCACTTTGATAAAAAATCATATTTTCAAACATATTAAAATCTGATAATCCCAATTAACACAAAGAATGAAGTTGCACGGAAATTGACGATTAAATAACTTACCAATTAGATGCCACATTAACTATTAACAATACTTTGCCTCTATAGTCACTGATACTAACATCATTTCCTTTTACATCCTGCATTTAAATCGTATACGGAAACAATTATACGGAGACAATAAAAAAGTTCGAAAAATTAGATCGCAGTAAATTACGTAATTTCAATCTCATAACGTAAAAAAATCATCAAGCCATAATCCCAAAAATTCCAAAACCTATTAACAACCAAAAATCATCTTTGAAATGGACGAAGACAGCGAACCTTGACTACAAAATCATAAATTGAACTTTCACGCAATTCCTGCGACATTCTTCAGCGACGAGTTATTTGCAAGATTTTCAATCTATTTTCCGCCTCAATCAGGAGTTATTTATACTTGGCCCAATGCAGTCTCCCTGTCTGACACGTGGCAAGTTGTAGTCCAATCTCTGCTGCCTAATTTGTGTTCGGCCCATAGCCCCCCATCACGGAATGTTTTAATGTACATTGTTCGTTACATTTTTGGTAAAATTTAAACCTGTCATAAATGTGGTCAAATTTGGTATGCTAGTGGGGCCCACGTAAGGAAAAAAACACTTGCAAACTACGGATTTTACGCTGAGTGTTTTGTAACTTTGCACTATAAAAAGAGGGAGGGGGTGAAGGTAAAACTCACCCCTCAACCTCTCTTCATCTCTTGCTTCTTACTTGATATTCTGTTCTTTTGAGTCCCAAATAGTTTTAGCATTCCAGAGTTTTTATAACACGTTATCAGCACGATCATTCTGTCCCCAACTGATTATCACCATGAGCAATCTTGTGAAACTCGAATTTCCTCCCCTCCTTATCACCGGAAGTAACTATGTACCATGGTCGGTTGATATCAAAAACCATTTGAGATCAAAAAGTCTTATTGAGACATTGAACGAAAAGAACAGTTCATCAGAAAGTGACAAAGCAACGGCTTTAGTCTTTCTTAGAAGGCATATCGATGAAAGCCTTAAGAATGAGCATCTCACTGTGGAAGATCCAAGTGAGTTATGGAAAAATTTAAAGGATCGGTATGATCATCAAAAGGATGTGATACTTCCTAAGTATCGAGATGCATGGAATAATTTACGATTCCAAGACTTTAAAAAGGTCAGTGATTATAATTCCACAATGTTCAGTATCGTATCATTCCTAAAATATTGTGGAAGTATGATAACTGATGGGGAAATGATTGAAAAGACTCTTTCCACCTTTCATGCCTCAAGTATCACCTTACAACAACAATATCGCATTCGAGGCTTCACTAAATATTCTGATTTGATCACTACCCTTTTGGTTGCGGAAGAGTACAATGAACTGTTGATTAATCATCAATCGCCCGACGGGGTCTAAAACATTGAGGCAAATTTTGTTTTCAAAATGACAAGCCTGGGTACATGAATACTTTCCGAGGTCGAGGCAGAGGTCGTGGACACGGAAGAGGTCGTGGTCATGGTCGTGGTCGTGACCAAGGACGTGGTCGAGGAAGTTATTCTCATAATACTCCTAATAAGATGACTAATCCTCAACATAAGAGAAATCGAGATGATTGGAACCAAGGGAAACCAAACAAAATCGAAAAAGGTTCAGTCTCATCAAACGATCATGGATCTGTTTGTCACAGATGTGGCTTAAAGGGTCATTGGTTCAGAGCATGTCGAACTCCTGAGCATTTTGCTAAACTCTATCAAGAGTCGATTGATAAAAAAGGAAAGGGAAAGGAAGTCAACTTTATTGACCACCCTTTAAATGAGTTCACTCATTTTGAAGCATCTGACTTCCATAATGACTTTGGAAATATGGGCGGAAACTTCACAGATGGAAAGGAGGTCAATTATATTGATCGAGATCCTATAAAAGAATACACTCATCTTGGAGAATCTGACTTCTATAATGAACTCATGGGTGATTCTGTGCAAGAAAGAAGTGATGCTGATGTTGTGTAACAAGATGATCAAATGCTTGCATATTTGTCTTTTCTGTGTGTTTTCTTAACTAAGCATGTTTTCCATTTCCTCCTTTCAAGTTTGTAGTAAATTAAACCTATGTTGTATCAATCAACCATCTTATGAAATTCTTGTTTACTTAGTTTAGAAATGGACGGTGAAGCAAATCAGAGGGTAAGTGTTGAAGAAGTTTGCATACTTGATTGTGGAACAACACATACAATACTGAAGGATGAAAGGTTTTTCTTAAGTATAAAACCAACACAAACTATTGTGAATACTATATCGGGTCCGGTTGACTTGATTGAAGGGACTGGTGCAGCAAACTTCACATTGCCAAATGGCACATTGTTTAAGATAAACAATGCTTTATTTTCACCTAAGTCTAAAAGAAACTTATTAAGTTTCAATGATATATATTCTCATGGACTAGATACTCAGTCTATAACTGAGGGTTCCACAAAATACATGTTACTCACTAGAAACAAGTCTGGAGAAAGACACATACTAGAGAAACTACCAATGCTCCCTACTGGATTGCATTACACGCATATACACATGATTGAATCAAATGCGGTAGTAATCAAACCTTCAGTTTTAACCATATGGCATGACCGACTGGGTCACCCAGGTACCACTATGATGCGAAGGATTAGTTTAAATACACTTGGACATCCATTAAAGGGTGAGAAGATCCCTCAAGGTAGTTTATTATGCAAAGCTTGTTCTCTTGGAAAGCTAATCACAAGACCTTCACCAGGAAAGGTTGAAAAAGAATCACCTGCATTCCTTGAACGTATTCAAGGTGATATATGTGGACCTATTCACCCACCATGTGGACCATTTCGATACTTTATGGTATTGATAGATGCTTCTAGTAAATGGTCACATGTATGCTTGTTATCAACCCGCAATGTGGCATTTGCTAGGTTACTTGCTCAACTAATTAAGTTACGAGCTCAATTTCCTGATCATACTATTAAGAAAATTAGGCTTGATAATGCCGGTGAATTCACATCCCAGACATTTGATGACTATTGTATGTCAGTTGGGATTACCGTTGAACATCCAGTTGCCCATGTTCACACACAGAATGGTCTTGCTGAATCACTAATAAAGCGCCTCCAACTTATTGCTAGGCCTTTAATAATGAGAACAATGCTCCCTACTTCAGTATGGGGTCATGCTATATTACATGCTGCGGCATTAATACGCATCAGACCAAGTGCTTATCATCAGTATTCTCCACTTCAACTTGCATTTGGTCAAGTACCAAATATCTCACATTTAAGGATTTTTGGTTGCGCTATTTATGTGCCAATCGCACCTCCTCAAAGAACAAAGATGGGACCACAAAGAAGTCTCGGAATTTATATTGGTTTTGAAAGTCCATCTATTGTTAAATATCTTGAACCTCAAGCTGGAATGTTTGCACAGCTCGTTTTGCTGATTGCCATTTTAATGAGGAAATTTTCCCTATGTTAGGGGGAGAAGTAAAACCGTTGGAAAAGGAACTAAGTTGGTTTGTACCAACACTAGCACATCTTGACCCTCACACAAAGGATTGTGAAAAACAAGTTGAAAAGATACTGCATTTACAAGATATAGCAAATCAACTCCCTGATGCATTTGCAGACACTAAGAGGGTGACAAAATCTCATATACCGGCTGAGAATGCTCCGGTTCAAATTGAAATTCCAAAAGGAAAATTTGAAACTAAAGTCACTCATGAAACCACAACACGCTTAAAGCGTGGTAGACCACCTGGTTCCAAGAACAAAAATCCTCGAAAAATGAAAAGGGCTGATAAGTCTGACGTGCCCATAGCAGAGGAACAAATTTCTGTAGAAATACAGAATGATGAGAATCAAGAGATCTCAATAAATTATGCCTATACGGGTATAAGATGGAATCGAAATGAGAAATCAATGATGCATTCTCATATAGTTTGGCATATGATATCATGAATGAAAATGATGGAGATCCCGAGCCACTGTCGATTAGTGAATGTAAAAATCGACATGATTGGAACAAGTGGAAACAAGCAGTTGAAACTGAACTAGACTCGCTTAATAAGCGTAAGGTCTTTGGAGCTATAGTACTCACACCTAAGGATGTGAGGCCTGTCGGATATAAATGGGTCTTTGTGCGAAAGAGAAATGAGAAAAATGAGATTGTAAGATACAAGGCTAGACTTGTTGCACAAGGTTTTTCTCAAAGACCCGGTATCGATTTTGATGAAACGTATTCTCCTGTGATGGATGGAATTACGTTCAGATACCTGATTAGTCTGACAGTTCATGAAAAACTTAATATGCATCTAATGGATGTTGTTACAGCTTATCTATATGGATCACTTGACACTGAAATTTTTATGAAAGTTCCTGAGGGTTTTAAGATGCCGGAATCATCGAGTTCAAAACCCAGAGAAAGATATTCAGTCAAGTTAGAAAGATCCTTATACGGATTAAAACAATCCGGACGCATGTGGTACAATCGATTAAGCGATTATTTGTCAAAGAAAGGATATATTAACAATCCCCTTTGTCCGTGCGTTTTCATTAAGAAAACAACATCTGGATGTGTAATTATCGCTGTCTATGTCGATGATTTGAATATCATCGGGACAAGTGAGGAGATTCAAGAAGTAATCTCTTATCTGAAAAGGGAATTCGAAATGAAAGACCTTGGGAAAACAAAATATTGTCTCGGATTACAGATTGAGCACATGTCAAGTGGGATACTTGTGCATCAATCGAATTATACGAGAAAGATTATTAAGAGGTTCAATATGGATAAGTCAAATCCACTAAGTACCCCAATGGTGTAAGATCCCTCGATATCAACAAGGATCCATTTCGCCCTTGTGAAGAATCTGAACAGATTCTGGGTCCAGAGTACCTTATTTTAGTGCAATCGGAGCTCTTATGTATCTTACTAATTGTACTCGTCCTGACATTTCGTTTGCAGTTAATTTGTTAGCTAGATTCAGCTCTGCTCCTACGAAACGACACTGGAACGGAATCAAACATGTGTTTCGCTACCTTCAAGGAACAATTGATTTAGGATTATTTTATCCTACAATTCGAAACCAGTTTTGGTTGGTTATGCTGATGCAGGTTATTTGTCAGACCCGCACAAAGGAAGGTCACAAACCGGATACGTATTTACATGTGGAGGAACTGCAATCTCTTGGCGTTCACAGAAACAACACTCGTTGCCACATCGTCAAACCATGCTGAGATCATCGCATTGCACGAGGCAAGTCGTGAGTGTGTATGGTTGAAGTCAATGACACAGCATATTAGGATCACAAGTGGTCTACTACCACTGGATGAACCCATCACTCTTTATGAAGACAATGCTGCATGCATTAATCAAATGAAGGAGGGATTCATCAAAAGCGATAGAACAAAACATATTCATCCTAAGTTCTTTTCCTTCACTCAAGAGTTGGAAAAGGATAAGACGATCAACATACAATATGTCCGTTCCGACGAGAATTCAGCAGATCTTTTTACAAAAGCTCTTCCCACGTCAACATTTAAAAAGCATGTCCAAGAGATCGGCATGCGACGGTTACAGAATTTGTGACAAACTCATCTATATCAAGATGAGGGGGAGCTTCGCGTGGTTGCACTCTTTTTCCCTTACTGGTTTTTATCCCACAGGGTTTTTCCAAGTAAGGTTTTTAATGAGGCAACAGAAACACGTACTAAGCATCCCAAAAGGGGGAGTGTCATAAATGTGGTCAAATTTGGTATGCTAGTGGGGCCCACGTAAGGAAAAAAACACTTGCAAACTACGGATTTTACGCTGAGTGTTTTGTAACTTTGCACTATAAAAAGAGGGAGGGGGTGAAGGTAAAACTCACCCCTCAACCTCTCTTCATCTCTTGCTTCTTACTTGATATTCTGTTCTTTTGAGTCCCAAATAGTTTTAGCATTCCAGAGTTTTTATAACAAAACCTATTTTTACGATAACTTCTCTTCAACTTGGGCCTTAATTAATGGGCCCAAGCCCGGCCCGTATATAAAAGTCTCGGCTTTTGTTTATGTGCAACAAATGATAAAGTTTAAAGCCATATGATCTTTCAAAGATGGACTGTGACATGTCAACCAATCTTCCTAGTTTTGTCCTTGTAGCCGACTGTATTGGGTCCATAACCAACTTAAATTAGAAAACGTCTATGCTTGCAAAAGATGTTTTAGATGGCCTTTCATGTTAACTTTTAAAAGCCATATGATTGACTTACGTTGTAGGGTCAACACCTTCTGTAATTTAACTAACTAGGTAATGGAGTAAGAAGCAGGGAATACAATATTTTCAAGTCTCCGTTGAAGGAAGACAATTGGATTCTACAAGGGAAAACAGAAATGTTATGCGAGACATTGAAATGAGGCACACAAATTTAACCAAAGAAACACACCAAGATAGTGTACTGGATGTTTTGAAATCAACAAAAAGGAATGAACGTTAAAAACATCAGAATAAGAATGTCTGCATTCGGACTGTAGCTAGGCACCTTCTTCATACTCTTCATCCTCATACTCAAGTTCATCATCAGCTGTTGCATCTTGGTACTGTTGAACTCTGCAACTAAATCATTCATATTGCTTTCAGCTTCAGTGAACTCCATCTCGTCCATGCCTTCCCCAGTGTACCAGTGCAAGAAAGCCTTCCTGCGAAACATGGCAGTGAACTGCTCACTTACTCTTCTAAACATTTCCTGTATTGAAGTGGAGTTTCCAATGAATGTCGAAGCCATCTTCAAGCCGGTTGGAGGAATGTCACAAACTGTCGACTTGACATTGTTGGGGATCCACTCCACAAAGTATGAGGAATTCTTGTTCTGAACATTCATCATCTGTTCATCAACCTCTTTAGTACTCATTTTGCCACGGAACACGGCGGAGGCTGTAAGGTAACGTCCATGTCGAGGATCAGCAGCACACATCATGTTTTTGGCATCCCACATTTGTTGAGTCAGCTCAGGGACAGTAAGAGATCGGTACTGTTGCGAGCCACGAGATGTAAGAGGAGCAAAGCCTACCATGAAGAAGTGGAGACGCGGGAAGGGGATCAAATTCACTGCAAGCTTCCTCAAATCAGAATTCAGCTGTCCAGGAAAGCGAAGGCAGCAAGTAACACCACTCATGGTTGCAGAAATCAGATGATTCAAGTCTCCAACTGGATAACAAATCATTCAAAAAGTCATCATCAACTTCATGACATCCGAAATGGTAGCGAAAGTTCATTCCAAACAAACAATATAAAATAGAACTGAAGGCACTTACAGCTGGGAGTCGAGAGCTTAAGAGTACGAAAACATATATCATAAAGCGCTTCATTGTCCAGCACCATACACTCATCAGCATTCTCAACCAGCTGATGCACCGACAGTGTGGCATTATATGGCTCCACCACTGTATCAGACACCTTTGGTGACGGGAACACAGAAAACGTCATCATCATCCTATCAGGATACTCCTCCCTGATCTTCGAAATCAGCAACGTCCCCATTCCACTTCCAGTCCCTCCTCCAAGTGAATGACACACCTGAAACCCTACAAATTCCACAACTCCCAAACTAAACCTCTCACACAGCATCAACAAATTCAAATTTTCAAAAAAAAACAAATTCAAATTTTCAAAAACCCTAGATATTTCAAATTTTCAAAATCTCTTAAATTAAAAATATCCTAAATTAAAAAAAAGCAAAATCACACCACAAAAAAATCAACAATTTTAAACCTCATAAACCCTAGAAAATCAGAAAAACCAAATTTATATGCAAACAAATTCAACAAATTTAGAATAACAAAACCTTGAAGACAGTCACAGTTCTCAGCCTCCTTCCGAACAACATCCAAAACGGAATCAATCAGCTCCGCGCCTTCAGTATAATGACCTTTCGCCCAGTTATTCCCAGCACCGGACTGTCCAAACACGAAGTTATCAGGACGGAAGATCTGACCATACGGACCAGATCTAACGCTGTCCATCGTCCCTGGCTCTAAATCCATCAACACAGCTCTCGGAACAAACCTACCGCAACTAGCTTCGTTGTAATAAACATTGAGTCGTTCAACCTGCTGGTCGGGTTGTCGCCAGTGTATCTTCCGGTTTGGTCTATTGCCGTTTCGGCGCATACGACTTCCCAGAACTTGGCGCCGATCTGGTTTCCACACTGTCCGCCTTGGATGTGGAGGATTTCACGCATTTTGGTGAAGTGAGATTTTGCAGAGGGTTTGGGTTTTGTGAAAATGGATTAGGGTTTGAAGGTTTGAGCAGTTTGGGGATGGGGAAGATGGTGGGTGGGGTTTAAATAGAATGATGAGAAACGGTAGCGTTTTGAGTATGGGGTTTGCTTTCAGTGGGAATCTATACTTTTTGAAATTTGTAGTCTGCTCTCTGCTGATTTTTTTTTCATTTTGAATTCTTTTGATTTATTAAATATCAATTAATTCATTTTAAATTCATTTTTTCTCTTACAAATAATATTTTCCTTTATTTATAATTCGCTCGGTTTCAGTTATTTCTTAATATTTCCAATTGATTGGATTATATTTGCCAACAGAGTGGTGCTCTGTTGGTTGAGGGACCTGACAAAGGAACTTCAGGGCCAGAGTTCGAATCCTGGCCTCACCAATTTTTCTCAGATTTTCTGGGGCTTCATTCCTCCCGTCTGCGCGCGTGGAGGCTGTTTATTCTTCCCCTGTGCATGGAAGCTGTTGATTTGATGCGCTATATGGATGGTCATTGCTTGGATATTGATGGATAATTGAAGTTCATTGGTGGTAGTGCCTAGATGGCTTGTGCGTTCAAAGTATTAGTTGTACTAGATGAATATGTAATGTCTTGTACTCAATTGTAAACCTACCCATCAAAAAAAAAATTGATTGGATTATATTTAATACAATTTTGAAAGTTATTTATAATCAGTTGCAAAATTAATGATGCATCAAAGTCACAAATTGGAACTGAAAATGAGACTCATAAAGAATCAAATTTGTGATATAAACATAATAAAAATCTTCGTAGATCATGAGATTGATATTTCATTTGACATGATATCAGAAGCATTTAGGCATCAACTCCTCAATCGCTCGTACGTAAAATACTAATTCAATTCCTTATTCATGTATAATAACAATCTACAGTGTTCATTCTATCGAATCAATATCTGTAATATTAATGAAAATACAAAATATTAAACCTTTTATTTGAATTTTAAAAAAATAAACGACAGTAAGAAGTTTTGGGATTAAAAGTTGTCTTTATGTTTTGGGGATTGATATTTACTACTCCCTCTGTCTTATAATGTTTGTCCACTTTCCTTTTTGGGTGTCTCCTAATGTTTGTCCACTTTCATTCATTCACAACCACATGTTTTATCTTTTCTCTCAAATTCTTTTAAATCTTTCATTATCAATCACATCTTACACTCATTACTACCTTAAATACCGTGAAATATATGTTTTTAGACAAACTTAAGCGGATGGAGGGATTATTTAGGAGAGAAAAATAGCTTAACTCGTGATGATTTAGATTTGGCCGGAGGAGGAGTGTGTATGAAGGCATTGGGCCGGATAGCGGGCCCAACTAGGAGTATGGAGACGGTAAGGCTTTAATGAAATCGACTGACACCAAAACGCTGCGTATGTTGAAAGCAAACATTCCATTTCTATAAGTGACCATTGCACATGTTGAAAGGTAAAGAATAATTTTATTCATTTAATCAATTTTGTGCATTTTATTATTCTTTAAATAATTTTATATTAAACTTTGCTTATGAATTTGGATTAATTATGAATTATCTAATCAATATTTAGTGAGATAAAACAATATTTTTAACACTGTTTTATTATAATATTGTTTTGTTTTGTTTAAACCAGTTGTTAAAACTAGGTTTTTTTGCCTCATAACAAATTGTTGTTGATGTTAGTGCACCCTGTGAAAAACCATGGTAATAAATCTTCTATTTGCTTGCCAATTAATGACTGTTTAAATTCTGGGAATTTTGTCATTTGTGTCTAAGGGTCAATAATGATTTAATTATCCAGCTGTTTTCAATGCATTAAATCTTTATTAAAGACTCATTGTTAAGGATATGAATGCTTAGGGTTAGAATCATTTAAAACATTAACTTAATGTAAGATATTAGGACAAATTTTGAACCGTTGGTATGATTAATCTGATGGTTGGTATTTAAATTAGTTTTATTATAATTGACGTTCGGATTTGTAAAAAACACGGAAATAGTTGGATTTGGTGGTTTTTTATTTTAATCTCACTCGTTAAATGATTAGAAATTAACGGTTGAGATAATATTATACGATCTCACAAATGTTTGATTATCCTCTTACATTTTTATCATGTTCATTATTTCATTAAAAACATAATGAAAGAAAAGAAATACTAAGGCATAAAGAATGCTTGATAGTTCATATAAACATTTAACATAACATAGTTCTAAATAAGACACTAATAAACTTGGTATTGAAACGTATAACAAAACATCAAATCATTAATCACTAAAGATTTAGGAAAAAAACTAAGACAAATCACATATTAAGGTAACAAATCAAAACCTTGACAACCAAGTTACACCAAAATGGCTTAAATTCAAGAACTAAATCATCAAATAACTTATTACATACCAAAGTGATGAAGATTGAAGAACTGATGGAGCCTCACACACTTTTACCAGCCATTGATGAAAAAACAGCCCTCAAGAATGACGAAAGCCCGGACGAGAAGAGTGTCATTCCATTTCAGGATGGAGATCATCAGCGTTCCCCTCTTCACAATGTCCCTCCAATCGTCGAAAAAAGTACTTTACTTCTTTTCATTCGTTCTTCTTTGTTGTTTTTCATGTATTTTCAGTATCTATTTTGTCCGTGTAGAAGCTGGGGAGAATGGCAGTGAGAGTTTCTCCTCCAATGGAATTCTTGATAGAGGTATCTGATCCTTAGAAGATGTTTTTTGTTTCGTTGAGACGGAGGTTCGATGGAACTTTTTGTTGTACAGATGCTGAAATGGCCAGAGTTGAAATGGAGAAAAGGATGGCCCTGATCAAGGCATGGGAGGACAATGAGAAGGCCAAAGCTGAAAACAGGTTTATCACATTACCTTGTCGCCTTTTGTATCGATAAACCTTAAACTTCCAAGTCCAAAAAAATTCTGACATCTTTATGGAAATAATTTCTGCATTTCAACAGAGCTTATAAGAAGATAGCGTTGATAGAATCATGGGAAGAGCGTAAAAAGGCGATATTTGAACTTGAACTAAAAGAAATCGAGGTACTTATTTCGTATCAGATTTTGAGATTCAATGTAACAGTAATAATTACTTACACTTGCATTACAGGAGAAGCTTGAAAAAACTAAAGCAGCATACCAAGAGCAAAAAAGGAACAAAGTGGCAGAACTTCACAAGGCTGCAGACGAAAAGAGAGCAGCCATTCAAGCTCAGTGCGGCCGTAACATAGTAGAAATTGTAGGGAGGGCTGATAGATATAGATCAACTGGTCGAGTACCCAAGAAATTTACAAAGTTCTTTAGAAGCATCAACTGCTAAAATTTGTGTCTATTACATTTTTATTGAGATTCCTTTAGGGTGCTTGTCTTGAGTCATTTTGTACTGTCAGACACTTAAAGCTCTTGGCTACTACTCAAAAGCCAAGTTCAACTGCACATTTTATAGTCTAATTCTATCAAGAAAGTAGGTAGAAGCACAAGTCAAAGAAGGAAGCTTCATCCATGTATAAAAAAACAAAGTCTGAATATCCAAAAGAGTTCTCTGCAGCAGTTCATCAAAGCTTGATTGCTAGAGCATTATGGCCTATGAGAGCACAGCATATCCTTCATCATTCAGATTACAAACGCCTTCTCCATTCTCCGTCTCCTCCTCGATAAGGTCCAGCTCTACGCATTTTATTCCTATAGCCAGCCTAACCTTGCGTACCTTGGCTTTCATTTTCTCTTTTATCTCTGCTTTAATTTTGGCACTCCCACATACTACTCGAACCAGCAACAGCCAGCTGGGTACAAGCTTCATCGACTATCCTGAACTAGTGTGAGATTTCGATATATTTTTTCGTGTTCATTTTAAAAAGGCTCGAGTTTTCCACATTTGTTTCATGACTGAATTTTTTTCATTTTTTTCAGGTACTGTTTTGTTGTTACAATCTTAGCTTTAGGATACTCAGCCCTCCAACTCGTCAAAGGCATTAGTGACATAGCTCAAAAAGGATTCTTCATCACGGATAAAGTTTCTGATTACGCAACCTTTATACTCGACCAGGTAAGTAACAAAATGAACTTTAGTTAGTCCCAAACATCAAAACATTCTGATGATCAAATTGATGCTGCTTCAGGTGGTAAGCTATGTTCTTATTTCTTCATGTTCCGTATCAGTCCTCGTGAGTGTACATCTAGTCCAAAACCCGACAATGCGAGTTGCAGCCTGGACTTCTTGCAGCATGTCTTTTGCAACATTCTTTGTAATGGCTTCTAGCGCAGTGTTGTCTGGTTACAGACTTTGTAAGAGAATCATCTGGTGATTTTTTGGACAATAAAATACAGAAATTTTCAAGACAATCTATTTACAAAGGATTCATATGTCCCAAGTTTATGTAAGAAAAATTGTAAGAAAAATTGTAACTAAGGATTCTTGTTGAAACATAACCCATACGTGTGCTTCTTCGTCCAAGACTTCGTTAATCCATATTCTTGCATCACCCACACGTCGAAAAAATATATTTCCACAGCTGCTGTTAGTATAATTTTGTAGCAAACAGAGAAAGCTGTTATCAGCTCTGGTTATACGAGATCGACCTGGATAATAAGTTCTTCCTTCTTCCGGAAAATAATAAACTTCCGGAACTTCAATTCTTCCCATTTCTTCGCTAAAAATGTGAGGATCTTTTACTGAAAGCCATGTAAATAAATGAAGTCGCTTGTTTACATTAGTCCCATCCATATAACAAAGTGAGTTTTGTCTAAATTCCCCGTGTAATATATCGACTACACAGTAATCTGGAAATAATTTCCAAGTATCAGTAATCGACGAATAATACTCTATCGAAAAATATATCTTCCCTTCGACATTTCTCTTATTCAGTCTGCCAACTTTATAACTAAAACTATCTTCAGCACTTCTGTATTTAACAAGTCCAAATCCAAACACATGTTCACGATACTCCGGAGGTTCTGCTTCGATCACTGAATAAAATGGCGACGGAGGTAATACTTTCAGCTCATTCATAGATGGATTCCATAAGCAACTCTGTTGGTCCAAAATTCAAATATGCAATAAATTCGATATACATCTTCAAATATCACAGGCCATGAAACTGGGTCTAATGTCTCGTTCTTGCAATCGATAAATGCAGGTAAATGTTGCATTTTCCGACAAGATAGTTTTCGAGTCAAATGAGATACGAGTGAAAATATTCACAGCATATGAATACGCAGTCCGAAGAACTAAGAACTTATTATACTTTCTAGAATTATAATGCAGTTTGGATGTTCCGCTGCGAAACTTCCACTGCTGATAAGAATTTTCCATGACCTGCACACAAATTTGCATCGGAGCAAATGCTTAACGTCACAGTGTTTCAGTAAGATCAGTCTGGTGATATCTTGAGGCAAACACTCATCAACATTCTCCATGACTACTGAATATTGCATTGGTACATTGCATTGTAACACTTGGATGATTTCTAGAAATAGACAAGTACGGCAGGTCAGATTTGTTTGTTATCATCATTTTGGAAACCTTAAATAACTTGTGACACATAATATCCATAATACTTAATATTACTTAATTCTTGTCTAAAACGACGTCATTCTAACCCACGGTAAATTTACTATAATTTTCCCAGGAAAATGATTTTTCCTTAAAATTTGAGTTTGTTTTTATCCTATTTTCATTCAACAAAAAGGAAAAGTTAGAATAATGTAAACACAATTTAAAAGCATTATGAAAACGCGTGGAATAGTTCATTGAAGAACATTTGTGGTACTTGCTGGAATCAGCCGGCTCTCAATGACTTCAACATATTGAATACAAATAGTGGAGATTATCAAACCATTTAATTTGGTCTCTTACCTACTCAATATGTTAATGTTAGCTGGCTTGTAGTTGTCAAAACAAAAATTAGTAAGCACTTCAAGGCTCAAGCATTCATATATTATATGAAGGAAATTGCCCGATTCACCCTGTCCCAAATGGATAAAAATACCCCAGTTTCGTCATTAATGTTCAAACTATTTCGTACTTTTTGATCATTTCGTCCTAATTATCAAAATACCCCTAACTTTCCTTACACCTCATTCTAAATTTGAGGGTATTTATATCATTTTGGGCCATACAGCACGACTCTTATATAAATGATCAGTATTTTTTGTTTTAACATATTATACTAATTTTTGATAACAAATTGTCGGTTGCATCTAATCTCAATCCTAAAAAATACTTATTCAATTATCTAAACTTCTACTAAATTGGTTAAGGGTTCAACACATACCAAATTTGCGAAACGGGGCTAGCTCAATTGGTTGAGCACATACCTTTGATTCCAAAGGTCAAGGGTTCAACACCCCAGAGTAGCATGATTTCTCCTCACATTAGTGTAGGAGGTGTTTATTGTCCCACTCTTGTATGGACTTAGTGATTCTTCCCCTTGCAGGTGGAAGCTGTTGATTGATCCCAGTTGTGCTTAGTGATGCTATCAGGTTGTGAAAGAGGGTTATTTGAGTGCGCCTACAGAGTCTTCATGATATTTGCTCAAGATTGATGGGAAGAGGAGTCGTTTGACCTGTACTTCAATTGGATTTATATGTACTAGATGATATTGTATCTTGTACTAGTATTCTACCCAATGTAACCCGTATAAAAAAAAAACTTCTACTCTTCTATCAAAATTTAAAATACATTTTTTAAACAAATTCAAGTACCAAATTTCAATATAAATATTGGTCAACTAATGCACAAGGGCATTTTAGTCATCAAAGTATCATTATCAACAGTTTCATCAGCTTCATGATATTCCCAAATCTCAATCAATCACCAATCGATCAACAGCGAAATTGCAAACCGGGTGAAACCAGTTTTCCTCTTTTCCATAAATTGATCAAAACTTCCTCTTGTAAAATTCCTAATAGAAAATCATCACCGTGTTTTCCAAATCCGCGTCTCTTCTAAAGCAAGTCTTTATCTGCAAAGCTCACCTTTTAATCCACTCCTTCCTCTACATAACCTAATCCCTAATTCTGACTCATACCCACTTCGATTCAACCCTTGTTTCACCCAAAGCTCAAACCTTTGTACAAAAAGATCGAGTCTTGAAGCAGAAAGATCGAATCTTTTTCCGATGTCAACCAGGCAGGATATTGAACGTGGTGGACCTAAACCTGTTCAGTATTACAACAACAGCAATCACGCGTCAACGAATTATGCTGTGGAGAATTCAGAGCAGCGTGAATGGAGATCATGGCTTGTGCCATTTATTGTGATAGCTAATGTTGCGATGTTTATTGGGGTTATGTATGTTAACAATTGTCCCAAGAATGTTGTTGGGTTGGATCGCAATTGTGTTGCTGGGTTTCTTGGAAGATTTTCCTTTCAGCCGCTTCGCGAGAATCCGCTCTTTGGCCCTACTGCTTCAACGTATGTTTTTCTTGTGTTGACTTGTGTTTCTTTGTTTTTAAGATGTTTGTTTCTGAATGTTATGTAGATTTTGAGTATAGCTTTTTGTGCGTTGACTGTGGATATGATGACTCTAAATGATTAGCAATTTATTGTCACTAATAAGTTTGTTTTAAAGATTTTTGATGATGCTCGTAGCTTGTGATGGGATTCTGAATGTTTCTTTGTTATGTGAGCAGATTACTGAAGATGGGTGCGCTGCAATGGTACAATGTTGTCCGTGGACATCAATGGTGGAGGCTTCTTAGTTGCATGTGGTTGCACGCTGGCCTCGTTCACTTAGTTGTCAACATGTTTAGCTTGGTCTTCATTGGAATTCGACTTGAACAGCAGTTTGGATTTGGTATGTTATTCTTTCAGATTCTGTTTGTTAACTTTTTTGTTCATTTTGTCTCAAGGTGCTCTCTTTTTTGGTCCGTCTCTTTTTTTGAATAAAAGCACCCTTTCTTCGAAAAAAACTTTTTTGTTCATTTTTGAGTTTTTGCATCATTCTGAAACTACAACTGTTTGATGTGTTTGCAGTGCGTGTGGGGATAATCTACCTTTTGACTGGGTTTGGAGGAAGCGTTCTGTCTGCACTTTTCCTCAGGAATAACATTTCAGTCGGTGCATCTGGGGCTCTTTTTGGACTTCTTGGAGCCATGTTGTCCGAGCTTCTTACCAACTGGTCCATATACACCAATAGAGTAAGTGTTCTGCACAATCTTCAAATTTTTATCAGCCGTAAATTCGTTCTCTTCTAACTCATAGTAGTCCCTTTTTGCATAACTAAAAGTACATTTCATTTTACTTGTGCAGGCTGCTGCTTTGTTCACCCTCATTATCGTAATTGCCATCAACTTAGTTGTCGGAATCCTTCCTCACGTTGACAATTTCGCACACATTGGAGGTTTCCTCACTGGCTTCTTTCTCGGGTTTATCATCTTACTCCGCCCCCAATATGGATGGCTTGAAAGCCGCCTTCGACCAACTGAAGGCCGCACAGTATCAAAGCACAAGACTTATCAATATGTTTACTTCGTGATTGGCCTCGTCCTACTGGTCGCTGGGTGAGCACATCTCCATCCCTTCCATTCATATCTTTACAATTCTTACATTAACTACCACAACCTTATATTCAAATACTGATTTTTTTGTTTATGGCAGATTTACTGTTGCATTGGTGATGCTTTTTAAGGGAGAGAATGGAAATGATCACTGTAGCTGGTGCCATTACCTGAGCTGTGTGCCTACTTCAAGATGGTCTTGCTAAACATGATCAGGTCGTACTTAGTACCTCCACCAAAATACATAATGTACATTGTGCGCATCACACTTTCCGTTTAAATTTATACCTTTATATCTTTTCACTTTTTGAGATAGTTCTTTCTTCTATGGTTGTACAAACTAGTTCGTGCCTTGTATACATAAATAGATTACGTGTGGTTTTGATAGAAATGCATCACCAGTTTATGTTTGAGAAATCTGTGTTTCGATTCATTATGATAACTCTGTCAGCAGGGCAATACAATGTAATAAATAGGATTTGGTGTCCCTCATCGAATGCGAGAAGGTGAGGGCCTTCTGCTTGAATCATTGCTTCTTGTCGACGATGACCTATCCAAATGTGTTCTCTGTTTAGGAGCACTCACAGATCTCGATTTAGCCTCTGAGGATTTTGTATATGCCATGTAATTAGGGATATCTGGGTATGCACTGCTGAAACAACTTTCAGGGTAATCTACACCGCCTCTTCTCTTAGTGCTGGAGCTTCTTAATGAACCAATGTTGAACAAATGCTCATATCCTGATATATACCCTTGTGTTGTAAACTCAGAACTCTCTGAGTTAGAAGTACCCTGCATTTAGAACACTGTTTGGTAAGCATGACAAGCTTTTTCACACACAGTGCATTTCTTTAGTAAACTTACGAGCACTGACGATTGAGTAGTTTGGGTACTGGAGCAGGAACACGATGCAGAGGCAGGGGCTCTAACCGCCCTTACGTATGCTTGCGCCTTGAGCAATGCGTACATTCTTCGCATATGATCCGCAGCTTGCTTCCTTACAATGTAGCCTCTTACAAGTGCTTGTAACTTCACCAAAGCCCTCAATGCCCTTAAAGCCTTCCTTGCCTGAAAGTTAAACACATTAGATCATATAGCTGGAAATAACTCTTAAAATTCATCAGAAATCGAACATGGGACGAATGATTATACATTTTATATGACTAATCAGAATATATAAAATTTGATTAAAATTAAATTGGCGGAAATTGAAACTGACCAAATAAGCGCGAAAATGTGATTGAATCAAGACCGCCGCGCGACTGGTCAAGTCAAACTCCATCCGACCACTTCTAGTGAGCCTGACAACCTCAACAGCGGCTTGAGCCGCAACATAAGCAGCTTCCGCAGCAGTAGCCGTAGCTGCAGCAACAGCTTCCGCATGCGAGTAATCGACCATCGCGTATCCATCATATGACGATCGCGCTGCTGATTCATCTCCGCGCAAGTTCCTTCTTCCAATCATTTCAGCGACTTCGTTATCATCGTGATTTGGTTTGTACAACTTCGTTGAGCTTTTGATACGTTTCGGCTTACGGTTTTTGCTTGATTTGCAGAAGATGCTGCAGATCCATCCGAAGGCTTTTCCCATTCCGGACGACGGCGTCGGCGTTGCGGAGAGGTTTGGTTAAAGCGGATATTGGAATTCGATACTTTAAATACCCTCGAGTCGCGGTGAAAGCATGAACTCCTGAAGGGTAATTTCGTCATTGGGAATTCTTTTAGTTGCTGATTCATGATTATAACTTGATTATATTTAAATTCAGTGTATTAAAATAAATTGCACAAATTTTTAAAAGCAAAAAAGGTTATGATTTGTTTCTTTTCTAAGACTTTAAGTGTCTAGTCTACAAAAATTAATTCCAAAATTTAATTTAAGGAAATCCAGGTAATATACCCAAATTTATGCATAACTATTTTTGTCATATTTTTCACTTCAAAATATTAAAGTAAATATATATTTAGCAATTTTGAATGGTAATACATTTGAGGAAAAGATTGAACGAGGACAATTATATTTATGAGAGACAGAAGGACATCATCTCAACCATTGATTTCTATCAATCCAACGGTTAATATTGATAACCGTCATTCACCAACCGCCCGTGTTTTTTTTCTTATTCATTATAAATTTAATTAAAAATCAATTTAATCTCAACCGCTAGATTAATCTAAACCAACGGTTGAAATTAAGTATTTATGTTTCACAAAAATTTAATGTTTTTCTAGAACTCAACTCTACACTTTGATTATTAACTATAATTAGCATTTTTAATTGAGAAAATACAACGCTCATAGCCTCGTTTCGTCGGCCTATTATCATAAAATGCCGACCTTCCACAACCATCTGGTCAACCCATCCCTAGGAATGTATACACACGAAACACGATCAGTACAACTGCATAGCATGCGATTTGAACTTAGAACAATGGAATCATTTTATGTGCAGAAAGATATGAAAATGACTTTTCACATAAATAAAGCTGCTAGATTGTTACACATCTGCGTTTTTATACGATCCGTCATTGTCTTATTTCCGTTATTCTTATATGCTTTATTTGCGAAATATTACCTTGTTGTAGTGTTTTGCGTTTCAGGCGTATTTGGGGTGCAATGGAGATTTCACACGTTTATCGAGCAATTCTAGACGGATTCGGAGCACAAAGACGAAGGGAAGAAGCGAATGCAGACTGGATGACATCAGCTGCGGACGCTGAAAAATTACTCGCCGCAGACGGTATTGAATTTCTTGAAATATTTAAGGGTCCGCAGAATTAATTTCTTAAGGGTCCGTGGTCAGCTCGGCCCGACCCAGTTCAGAAAATCAGCAGCTTTTTGTTTTGGGTTTCAATCCTAATCGGGAAGAGAATCTTTGAACGGCGAAATTCCAGAGCTTAGAATAGAGAATAGAGATCAAGCTTTAACTTTTTGTCTATAAATCTCGAACTCATTTTTAGTATTTAGTTTTAGTACAATGTTTTCAATGAGTAGCTAAATTTCTTGAGTTGCAACATTGTATGAGACTGTTGAATAACAAGTTTTATTCTATTGAATTATGTTCTTGTTAGCTTGGAACGTGTCTGGTCTATGATTACTAGTTGCAACGAGATTTCCTGTATTGTGATTTCTCATTCAGTAGTTAAATCTTTAATTTTAGTTTACAAACCAACCTTCAAACAAACCCCTGATAGGAGTAGAATCAACTAGTAGATTAACTCTGACATTAGATTATTTTTCCTTGAGTTCGACCCTGCTTACTACTATACTTGTTTTAAGTAGGATGCATAAACAGGAGATCTTTATTTAGACTAATCCTAAAAACTGTACTTTGACGTAGAAGATGCATAAACTTTTGAACTTCCTGCTGAAGAAGGTTTGTAAATAATTTTTATGCACGGTACTGATTATTAAATTATGCTCATATCCTCTTTTATGTTATTTCATGTTAGAATGGTGCGTACTTGGAAAGAATAAGATTCATTTTTTCAATTATGTTTCCAACCTTATTTCTTCTGCATTGAAAATAAAACTGGCTGATCCATTTTATCGCCTTGAACATCAGGGAGGATTTAAGAAAAAGAAATAGGCAAGTTCTTGTTCGTCTTCAGATAGGGGTGTCAATGAGCCGAGCGTTCGTGAGCTACTCGTGAGCTACTCGTGAGCAAGCTCGGTCAAAGCTCGGTCAAAATTCGGCTCGATAATAAACAAGCCAAGCTTGAGCATGATAAACAAGCCAAACATGAGCAGAGAGATGCTCGGCTCGTTTATGTTCGTGAACGGCTCGTTTATCTGATCGATTAAGCCTCGATTATATGCTCGATTAGGGCTTGTTCATATACTCGATTAATACATCAATATATTAATAATCATTGTAAAAGTAGTGTAATATAACTTAGTTATATAAATATAATAATACGTACAATTTGTTACAAACTATATGCTATGAGATAAAAACATAAGTAAAATCAATATATAAAATTGAGATTGTGAAATTTATTTTATTACGTACCTTGTAATTTATCTTTAATAACACAAATGTACAACAACATTGATAATGTTATGATCGTACTAGCTACAAGCTTCTTCAAAGGTCAAAATTATTGAGAATTGATTGAATATGTATTTGTTTATTGTCTGCCCGAATGCACGATCTGGTGTTGGAATTGTAAGGAAGCTGGGTTACACGGGCTTCCATAGTTTTTCTCTGTTTTAGACAATTGAAGGGGAAATTAGATCAAAGACTCCGAACCGAGCATCGAAGTAATAAGCGCTAACCAATAAAGATAGACTTCGTGCGTTAACTAAGTAATGTTTAAAAATATCTATCAGCTCGTATACTGAACTATACTTATCCAAGTGACAAAGTTTTGCACCCCTATTTACAAGCTTATGATTGATCAAAAAAATAAAAAAAAATAAAAAAAAATAATAATAATAAATAAAAAAAATAAAATAAAAAAAAATAATAAATAAATAAAAAAAATGATCAAGCTCGCGAGCCGAGCTCGAGTAGGTAAAAAACTAAACGTGCCGAGCTCGAGCAAGATTTATTAAGGCTCGTCGAGCTCGAGCAGCATGAAAATCAGACGAGCCGAGCTTGAACATGTCGATGCTCGGCTCGGCTCGGCTCGTTTACACCCCTATCTTCAGAGAGTATCAGACACTAGACTCTTCAGAGAGTATCAGACGCTAGACTATGCACTAAACAAGAACCTCTGCTCATAAAGCTAGTTCTAAAGACTCTGTAACTAACATACCTACTTCTTAAATTTGAAGAAAGCTAACAGTGCGGCTGAAATTGTCAGAACCTTGAAACAAATCCAATTTCAACTGTGTGGGTCTGAATAAAATCTCTCTACGTACCAGGAACTACCCCATTTGTAGTCGTATTAGTAGGCAAAACTTCTGTTTGCTTTGTACTTCCGTTGACCTTGAATAAAATCTCTACATTTCATGATGGCCAGGACCTCCATGATCGGAAGAACGGAGGTGACAAGATTACAAAGAATGACTTAGCCATTCTAGCTTTGCTACGCAAAGGAAGAGTGGTGAACTGGAGTATTATTTATTGACAGTTGAGACAAAATGTTTTCATCCATTTATGTTCTTATTTGATGCACATTGAATCAGTTCAAAAATCACCATTAAACTTGTTAAATAATAAGCGCTAACCAATAAAGATAGACTTCGTGCGTTAACTAAGTAATGTTTAAAAATATCTATCAGCTCGTATACTGAACTATACTTTTCCGAGTGAGTAGTGACAAAGTTTTGCACCCCTATTAACAAGCTTATGATTGATCAAAAAAAATAAATAATAAATAATAAATAAATAATAATAAATAATAATAAATAATAATAAATAATCATAAATAATAAATAAATAATAAATAAATAATAATAATAATAAAAATAAAAAAATAAAAAAATAAAAAAATAAAAAAAATAAAAAAAAATAAAAAAATGATCAAGCTCGCGAGCCGAGCTCGAGTAGGCAAAAAACTAAACGAGCCGAGCTCGAGCAAGATTTATTAAGGCTCGTCGAGCTCGAGCAGCATGAAAATCAGACGAGCCGAGCTTGAACATGTAGATGCTCGGCTCGGCTCGGCTCGTTTACACCCCTATCTTCAGAGAGTATCAGACGCTAACCTCTTCGGAGAGTATCTGACGCTAGACTCTTCAGAGAGTATTAGACGCTAGACTATGCGCTAAACAAGAACCTCTCCTCATAAAGCTAGTTCTAAAGACTCTGTAACTAACATACCTACTTCTTAAATTTGAAGAAAGCTAACAGTGCGGTTGAAATTGTCAGAACCTTGAAACAAATCCAATTTCAACTGTGTGGGTCTGAATAAAATCTCTCCTCGTACCAGGAACTACCCCATTTGTAGTCGTATCAGTAGGCAAAACTTCTGTTTGGTTTGTACTTCCGTTGACCTTGAATAAAATCTCTACATTTCATGATGGCCAGGACCTCCATGACCGGAAGAACGGAGGTGACAAGATTACGAAGAATGACTTAGCCGTCTGAGCTTTGCTACGCAGAGGAAGAGTGGTGAACTGGAGTCATTATTTATTGACAGTTGAGACAAAATGCTTTCATCCATTTATGCCCTTATTTGATGCACATTTAATCAGTTCAAAAATCACCATTAAACTTGTTAAATAATCAAAACATGCATTGAAATATACTCATTTTTACTTTGATATGTGGAAATATCAATAAATGACATGATTAATTGCTTAAATGAAAGTTGTAATTAATGAGATATGTAAGGGTAAGTTGGGAATTTTCTTATCAAATAGTTTTCTAATAAAGTAAGTGAACAATTAATTTGAAACTTCTAAAAAGAAAAGTGGGACAATTATATTGAAATGAAGGAAGTAACTATAATAGCATTTTTAATTGAGAAAATACAACGCTCGTAGCCTCGTTCTACGTATTGGGCCTCCGGTCGTCGGCCCATTATCATGAAATGCGACCTTCCGCAACCATCTGGTCAACCCATCTCTAGGAATGTATACACGCGATCAGTACAACTGTATAGCTTGCGATTTGAACTTAGAACAATGGAATCATTTTATGTGCAGAAAGATATGAAAATGACTTTTCACATAAACCAAGCTGCTAGATTGTTACACATTATGAAACAATGGAATCTAGAGGTGGATAATCACTGTAGATGTGTTGAAATGATCATGTGTGTATGTTCTTTCATTCATTCACCCGAGAATATTGCAAATTAACTGATCGTCAAACACAACTGATTGTGTGTCTCCTTTTTGTCGGAGTTGGGTCAATATATTATCCGCAATCTAATCATATCGACATGACAATTCGTAAAGTAAATTATTGACTTAATCGATCCATTGATGTTTATGTATATCACTAATAATTTTAATTAATATAGGGATATGTTTTTGTCTTAGCTAGTGTCATCGCAGGACACCAGCATCTTTTAACTAAATGAATTTTATATGATTTACTACAATTGGAAACCCTAATCATTGATTAGCCGATAGACTACTTCACTAATCTGTTCTTAGCTTCTATGAACATGTTTCATAACATCCACAAAAGACAAATATTAATATAATGTGTAAACCGTGTCCCATCCCTTGATCACTTCTATCAACTTGATGCACATTTACTAATAAATATTCAGCTTAATCAAACCATACTCAACATGATCATAATTCATAATCAAGCTTAGAGTGATAAACCCTAGCTAATTAGCACCCACGAAATCCCCACGCATTCACCTTTTCAAAACATTTCTTTACAAAAATCAATAAACATCAAAATATCCGTACAATACAACGTCTATATAATCTCAATCAGATTCATTGATCAGGTACCAAATCAACATGTCAAATATATCATTTGATAAGGTTTCAAATAATGTCTCATTCTAGTTCATCTACTTCTTCATTGCCTTCCATAGAAACTCAATCTACAACTATGTATAGAGGCATTCGAAGCCGAAGTGGGAAATGGGTATCGGAGATTCGTGAGCCTCGTAAATCGTCACGCATATGGCTAGGCACATTCCCCACGCCGGAAATGGCTGCAGCAGCTTATGATGTAGCTGCACTAGCCTTAAAAGGAAGTGAGGCTATCCTAAACTTCCCATCCTCAGTAGGAATGTATCCAGTCCCAGCTACCTCCTCCGCAGCTGATATCAGGGCTTGTGCGGTGGCCGCAGCCAAACAGAAGAAGGCGGAGATAAGCGATCAAAGCCTTCTAACTCAACTTGTTGGAATTGATCATCAAATTAGGATTGAAAATGAGAGTACTGCAGCTTGGAGTGAATATGAGTTTTGGGATGAGGATGAGATATTTTGCATGCCTAATTTGCTAATGGATATGGCAGAGGGCATGATGGTGAGTCCGCCGAGGATGGTGCCGGAGCCGGAGTCTCCGATCAACTTCGAAAGACTATGGAGCTATTTTTAATAAATGATTATGGATGAATAATTATAATATTCAGTGTGCATTAGAATACGCAGAAAATGGACGTGGAAGCTCGACATGCAACCAATGTGGGGAACCCTACTAGGGTTATTAATAACAAGAACAAGTATATCATACCTTTTCAAAGGTATCATCGATTTGTATATTTAATCATTGAAAAGTTTTCTGTTAATTATCGACTGATCTTGTTTTTAAGTGGTTGAATCTTGTTTAATCGTGTCTTTAAGCGTCAACTATGATCCAACCATTCTGTAACAAATGCTATTTTGCAAAATTTAACTCTTTAGAGGGATGCCTTACAATGATATTTATATAACACAAGTCTATAGTTTAATGAACTGATCATCTAGTACAAACAAAATTATCCAACACTAAAATCTATGTATGACAAATAATGTTACACTAAATTCAAAATTATAACTTGAATAAGAGATACTCTCATAGAAATGTTCAAAGACATGCAAACACGGCTGCAAGCTGCTAATTGATCATCATGAAATCCTGAAGACGTGTATAGAACAAGTTTTTGAAGATCTTCATGTAGAGAGGGTCCATAAAGTGTCTCTTTATTTTGATACATTTGGACCTTTTGGGATACAATTGAATACTTTTTTGACTAATTTAAACGCATAAAGATGGCCGACCTCAACTTCTCCATTCAAATTCTTCCACCACAAATTTATTTAATCCTTTTAAACAATTTTTATTTGGTTGGTGGTTTGCATGATCAATCACTGTACACTATTTCTCTTCAACTTGACATTGCAATTCCTACTACATTAAAAAATTAAGATTATTCAAATATGAATATGACTCCCCATGCTTCCAAAATTGGAATTGACAGTACTTTAATTGTTGATCATTTTGGGTAATAAAGTTGAGTAATGACTAAGCTGATAGTTGTAGTGTGGTTGCTTATAAACAAATTAAAAGAAAGACAAAATTGGCACCATTATGAAAAACAATATATAATAAAATCCATGCATTAAATAATTCTCACCAAACATCAACTAGTTATACTACATAAATATTATTTGTGTCTTGATCGACATCAGTTGAATATTGGGTAGATCTTATTTTAGATTAAGATTTTTGCACCAGTAATCATCGATAATTAAAACTATTATACCGATTATGATATCCATTAGGAGCTATATAAAGGTGTTAAATCCATAGATATTATACTTTCTGATCGTTGGTGATTAGCTTAATCAGACAACAAAACCAAGTTTAATTATATAATCGCGCCGCTAATTTAACAGTTAGATTGTCTCTTAAAAGTGCACAATCGTATACTATTTGTCTAGTTGTAAAAGAAGCACATAGACAGTATCATTCGAGATCACGAAAAATTTGTATTTATGAGTCAAAATGTTATGGTTAGCTCAAACTTCAGGTTCATGAGTCCATGCAAACATGTTTACGTAACATTTGCAATATGTTGATGTTGAATGGGCTAGGCCCAGAGGCTCAGTTAAGGGCCCATGGATAAGGGTGATGTTGGATCAAGTTATGGGGGTTCAAATGCAATCTTTGTTCACACTCCAAATCCGGTGACATTAGCCAAAATAACTGTTGAATGGAGATGTACCATTTGATCAACGGATCAACTACTTGTAAATCCACAGGTTGCTGTCATGATGCTAGGAATGTAAGTACATTCCCGAGTTCAGGAATCCTTTTACAGTACTTTAGGCTATGCTCTCAGGTTTTGAGAAATTTTTGATGCAGGTATATGGGTGTAAAGATGCTGACAGAGAGACTTGCAAGTGACGGATCTTGAGTAGAGTGCCAACATGTTTTTCTAGGAATCTTCCAATCAAAGAAGCATTGATGTGCCTATGAGATCCAATTCTAGAAGTCATTTATATACTCAAAGATCCATGCAAACATAGTCTGAGAAAATCTCACATGGGAAACACAGACAAAATATGGAACGTAAGCCAGTATGAAGCAGAAAGTTAAATATACAGACCGATACAAGTAATAGATGAAACAGGGGACTTACTTAGGCTCGGATGCGGCTTGTAACAGGTAAATTACAAACTTGGCTAGAAGATGATTAGTTACAGAACTCACATTGTATCAATATGTTCTAATATCAAAGTAAAAAGATGTGCTTAAGTTTAAAAAAAGCTTCCAGATTTATTCAAACCAGTATAAAAACAATTCTGAAACACAAATTACCAAACATATCCGGAGTCCGGAAGGGAAAAGAAAACAAAAAGATAGTTGCACAACACATCAATTCTTTGAAGGAAATATTCATGGAAATAAACAACAGTTGCAGTAAAACCTTCAAGCTTTGACGGTCTTGTTTGGCTCGAATACATATTTAATGAGCGACTCCTTGATAGACATGAGCTCAGGAAACTCATTCTTCAACTTAGACGCATCAAGCTCATTATTACTCCTTGGGGCAACAATCACCTTTGCTTGCTCCTCCAGTGTAAAATTCTTCCATGTAAAACTCGGATCAATATAATCCCGATACATCTCCAAAATTTCATTATGACTAACCACACCAGGGTTCGTGAAGTTCCAAATACCAGTAAGATTCCTCTTCGCCATCTCAATAGAGATAGGCAGAAGCTCGTCCAAAATCGTCATCGAATTCGGAATGTCCACCACCTTCTCATACCTAGTAATCTTCGTGATAAAGTTCCTCGGATTGTTCAAATCTGACGAAATCGGCATCCTCACACGCAATGTGCATACATTCTCATAATTTTTCAGCAAATCCTCCACCTACACGATTCCGAATCACATTCAATAACCAAAACATTCAATCAAAAACACATTTTTAATAACACTAAAAAGCGTGAAATGCATAACAGACCATAGCTTTAGTTTTCGAATAAAACGATCCAATGAAATTCGGCGTATCCTCCTCCTTAAATCCAATCCCAGTACCAATCGGATGCTTCTCATCATACTCAAAAATGCAGCCAGTAGCGTAATTAATCACTACAAGTCCCTTCTCTCTGCATACATCAGCCAACGTCAGCGTCCCAACCACATTAGTCCTTATAGTCTCAACCTTATGCGATTCACACCAATCGACGTTCGGCCGGCCGGTGACACCAGCAGCGTTGAACACATGCGTAGGCTTCACAGACTCGATGTCGGCAATCAGAGAGGATCGCTCTTGAAGACGTCCGTTTCCGTATTCAAAATCGATGTTTTGAGCTTTGCAGAGGGAGCCGAGCAGTCCGCCGATCCAGCCTGTACGGCCGTAGATGAGGAATTTGAGCGGCGTGTTCGGATCGGAGGTTGTGAAGCCCATCGAGATTCGATCAGATTGGATCTGGTGATTTGGAGGTGTAGTGAGCTTAGGGTTTATATACTGAAGTGGTGATGAACGAACCGACAAGCGATCCAATCTGAAAATGGGAAGTGACCTCTCAAGGGTAGTTTCGTCATTTAATTTTTGCAATAATACGGAGTACTTTTTTGTTGATCACGTAATTTTAACATTATTTTGAATATTATTTTAATTCTTAAATCAATTATCTGATTGTTATTATTGGAAGGAGAACTGACAATAGATGTTAATGCATGATTTTATTTTTATCATATTTTAATTAAATTGCATGATTTTATTTTATTATATTTCAATTGAAATGCATAATATTATTTTTATTATATTATATTTTTATTGAATTGAATAATTTTATTGAAAATAGATTAATGATGATTCATTATTTGATTGTGATTTGGTAGTTGGGAATATTTTATAACAACTGGGATGATGGATTGTGATTGCTTGCCAGCTCACAATATAATTCATTAAAAGTTGTCTGCTTGATTTTTATGACACAATATTAACATTATAGGATTAACATTATGGAGAAAATAAATTAATCTTTTTAATTTGGTTACTTAAAGGTCAAGCAACTTTACTGTAATTTGAAAACTTGAATGAATTGTGCAGATTTAAATGTCTTGAACGGAACAAAATAAGGAATTAGACAACCAGTGGAATTGAAGATTTACAATCATTCTGTATTATTCAGCAGAAGAATTTCTGAAGATGGATTTCTGAAGTACTTAATGACATGTAGGAGTTAGATGGTTAAATTTTCCTTGATGGGTAAGAATGTGCTACCAGTAATGTTTCCACCTATGTCCGGAAATGTTTCACAGTCGGGAAGGGGCCTAACCTTCCCAGTTCGATCAATTTCAACGGGGTATTTCATTAGATGGCCCTTCATGTCAGTATTTTCATCAGCTGCAAATTGTTTCCAGTTTTGTTCACCATGTGACCTTACGCGTCTAATGCATTCAAGGCTCTCGGGTTGCAGGAAGCAACTTTCTAAGCTTCCGATGTGTTCTGCCCATAGCGACATTCTATAGCCGTGGATCTGTTAATGGACAAATACAGCTTAGCGATACTGAGAGATATTTTGTTATTGTTGATATAACTTGCACCGGAATTCAGTCTGTTCAGCCAAAATTACCTGCCCAAGTGGACTAGTGCCATGCTTTGCCCAAGTATGGTGAGGCTGATAAGCACCCATGGCTATCTCAGAATCTCGACTGCCGTCCATGGACCGCTGATTGATGTTTGCAGACCCAATTATGACATATTCATCATCCACTATCATCCCCTTTGAATGGACGTATATCATGAAGCGTCTGTACTTAGACGCCAAAATCTGTGGTTTAAATAAAGAAAGTAATCAAGAGTCAAGACTGATGAGCCATGAGCAGATTTGACTATAAGATTTGGCATCACCTCGAAAATAAAATCAAAATACCTGAGGGCCTCTATCTGCACTACAGTTTTCAGTGTCTACACTCCGCTCACGGTGGTCTGCAACTTCGCGATTACCCAAGCAGAAGAAGATTAGAAAGTCTTGCGGTTCGTACAACCGATCAAGTTGAACCTCCACCAGGGCCTTGTAGATTGTTTCATACATCATTTCCATTGTTTTAGTCTGTATCAAGCAAATTTACCGACAATATGTCATCCAATGAAAACTGATGACACTAGAAACATAAAACTGAAGATATGATCATTTTTATTGGAGTTAAAATATTTGCAGCGGCTGATCCCATGGCTAGATATGCCTCAGTTTAGGACATGCCATAGCCGTATTACATATGCATTACCTGCCAATAAAGAATCCTCTGAGTGGCAGGACTTTTTGGAGTACCTTCAGGCAACATCGGCACAACAATATAGACAGAAAATCTCTCGCCAGCTCTGATCTTGCTGGCAATTTTTAGAGCAATTTCCATAGGGATCAAATGATTAGCACCTTCATGTGAAAACAAAAATTCCGGGTTAATACTGATAATTTTAATTTGGTTAAATGCTTGAAAGATATGAACACTTGATATAAATATTTATTTTTTTATACAAATGTGTAAATATGGAATATGGAGAATTAAGGTTCTCACCTAGATATATATGTTCATTCCAATTAAAAGAAGAACCGAGGAAGTACTGGTTTTCAATGTAGATGAAATGCTGAGCAGAACGGATTGCTTTCACATATGCAGTATGAATACTCATATCAATTAGCACATTCTTCCCGCACGCCAAATTCTGTCAAATAATGTAAAGTTAAATTGTAATGTAAATAAGAAAGATTTAATTTTCACTGCTGAAAGCACAAAAGGAAAACTCACCTTCTTGGTTGCCTCTTTTGGATCCTTTGGAAATCCTTTAACGGAATTGGAGTCTATTGAGCGGAAAACCTTCAAAAAGATAAACCAAATCAAGAAGCTAGAAAAGTGGGGTGCGGAGAACACACTTCAAAACTCAACATAAAGTCAAAATTACCTGAACATGCCAACCCTGAGGGTCATCCCCACTAAGCCATGGGGTATCAGAAATTCCCAAGATTTCAGGTATCGTATCAATTTCCAGGAGAGTGTCAATGTGGGACAAATGGAGTTTTCGATGAGCATACTTTTTCGATGCCTTTAACCAGCGCTCCTCAAAATTAGTGAGAATGTCATGAGCCGCTGGACCATCAATTTGACAATGTAAATCATGCCACGGTTCTCTTGGACAGCCAACTTTGGTGCCCTGTGCAGGAAGAAGCGGAAAACTGATTAAGGTGTAGCATATTTATACATACATTCAAATAAAAAAAATTTAAGTGTATGGATTTGTGAGAACACACAAATATATATTTGATATGAAATGTAGGTTAAAAAGGGTCAAGTTCAGAAGGTGTTGAAGCTTACCTCAAAAATAGGATTATGGTAATCGTCTTTGTGTATTGTTTCCAACGTCTTGAAAAGTGGGTGCCCCGGTGTATCATACCTACCATTGGTTAAGTCAAGGCCTCCAACAAAAGCTGTGATCTTTCTCTTATTGTGTCCGGCATCTGCGTCAACAATGACCGTTTTCTGATGGTGTGTGTAGAATAAGCCAGTTTCCTGTATAGTACAAAATTTGTACACTTTCAGACATCTGATACAAATAATTATCACTCGAATGTTTTCATAAAATCACCACAATATCACAATAATTTGGAAAATAATTACATAGGTTATCATATTGAAATGTTACGAGTTACATCTGACAAGAGGATGAAATCCCCCATTACATTAATCTTTTGCAAGTCTCTGACCAATTTGATTGTTCTTTGCCTTTCGCGGATATTCATTGTATTAGCGAAATGAGTATTCACTCAATATCTGAGTCTGACACTTTCAGCCCAAACTATTTCAAAGTAAAGAAAGAATGATATATAGGTTTAGCTGATAAATTACCTGCTGTGAAGCAAAGCTGCGCCCTTTATCGGCGGATCTGGAACAGAGGATAACATTAACATCAGAGTTTTTGAAGAATTTTTTAGTCTCTTCGTCATTAGTTGCCATCTTTCCAGGCTGCAAGTCAGCCAATCAATGATAACAAATTCATCATTTTTCTTCCAAATGCACGCCTTTAATGTAAATTTAAGTGACTGCGAGGAAAATTACCGTTTTATAGCCCAAAATATTTCTTGAGGTAGGATCATCCCAAACAAGAAGTAAAACTTTTAGGCCTTCTTGAGACTTTTCCTTGAGCAGATTTCCTAGTATGTAATTCTCCGTATTATCAGTATCCCTTACCAAACTGACCAGATGATTCACAGACCATCCAGTGATGTATATTAATCGGCGAGCATCTCTTATTGCGTTGAAAACATCATGCCAACACTGCCCATGCTCATACAGCACACCATGATCAAGATGCACATTTGGAAGACTACCCTCAGCAACATGAGCATCTTGGTAAAGCTTGATCGTGCCGCCTTTTCTCAACGGAAAATACGTACCAGGAACACCTTTGTAATCTGGACCCAATCCAACTCCTTGCCTATATGCCTCTACACTCTCTATCGGCGTAAACTGAATGGATAAATTCAAGCTAGGGGCATCTTTACGAAACTTCATATTGCTCACAAGAGGAAACCAGCCTTCAAAACTTTCTCCCGACAATAATTTCTCAACTGGAACTCCTACCGCCCCTATAATCTGAGACCCGACTACATCATCATCCTTGACAATAAAATGCACTTCGGCCGATTTATGCGCAACCGGGACATTAAAATGCTGCAACCAAATCGGAGTCTCTGAGTTCTTAATGACAAAAGTCCTTCCAATCACAGCACCAGCAACAGAAACAGTCACATAGGGATCAGGCGACTTTCGACCCAATTTCCCTAAATTCTTATGAAACCTATTCATGTTCGGAATATTCTTAGCTTCCTTAACCCATATGTCTAAATTCCCATGTAAGAGCATTACCTGCAAACAAGCTTTACTAGTTTGAAAGGGAGGATTGCATGATGAGAACTTCCATGAAAATGAGAACTTCCATGAAAATGAAAACTTCCACGAAAAGACATGTCTGCACTGTAACAGATTCAGACACAAAAAAGGTAGCTCCTTTACACTCAAAATCAACAATACTTGGGATGGAGTCAATGAAAACGAAATGGGTATCTATAAATCGATCTGAAAGATTCGATGCTGGCGTCTGCCATGTTCAACTTGAGTTCATGTATAGTCATGTTGGTACCACTGGATGGAATTTACAACCCCAGCGGCAGTGGTTATAATAAAGAAGTACATAAACAATGACAGGATGGAAAGCGAAAAGGAGTAAGTCAACCTTGAAGTCAACAATGATTAAACAAGCTCGAATTTGTCGGATACATGATGGAACTTGGAAGCTAGGGCTTCTGGAAAACTCAGTTGAGGTCAAGCAAGATGGAATTGGAAGCTTTGTAACAGCACCCGAAACGACGCCGTAACTTGTCAGTGTGCAAACCTTAACATTATTTACAAAACGACTTCGTTTAACTTTTAAATCACTCTGTTTAAATCAGCACAAGAATTTCTGAAGTGGAAGAAATACAATGAGTTATATGGTTAAGTTTTCCTTGATGGGTAAGAATGTGCTGCCGGTAATGTTTCCTCCGATGTCCGGAAACGTTTCACAGCCGGGAAGGGACGTCACCTTCCCATTTCGATCAACATCAACGGGGTATTTCAGTAGATGACCCTTCATGTCAGTAGTTTCATCAGCTGCAAATTGTCTCCAGTTTTGTTCACCATGTGATCTTACGCGTCTAATGCATTCAAGGCTCTCGGGTTGCAGAAAGCAATTTTCCAACTCTCCGATGTGCTCTGCCCATAATGACATTCTATACCCATGGACCTGTAAATGGAAAATACAGTTTAGCGAGACTGAGAGAGACGTTTTTTTTACTATTGTGGATATAATTGCACATGAAATCAATAAATATCAGCCTAAATTACCTGCCCAAGTGGACTAGCGTGTTGCTTTGCCCAAGTATGGTGAGGCTGATATGCACCCATGGCTATCTCAGAATCTCTAGTGCCTTCCATGGACCGCTGATTGATGTTTGCAGACCCAATTATGACATATTCATCGTCTACTATCATTCCCTTTGAATGGACGTATATCATGAAGCGTCTATTCTTAGATGCCAAAATCTGTGGCAAAGGTAAATAAAGAAAGTAATTAAGACTGATTACTGACGAGCACATTTGACAATAAGATTTGTCATCGCCTTGAAAATAAAATCAAAATACCTGAGGGGCTTTATCTGCGCTAGAGTTTCCTGCATCTACATTATGCTCACGGTGGTCTGCAACTTCTCGATTACCTAAGCAGAAGAAGTTTAGAAAGTCTTGAGGTTCGTACTCCTGATCAAGTTGAGCCTCCACCAGGGCCTTGTAGATTGTTTCATACATCATTTCCATTGTTCTATTCTGTATCAAGCAAATTTACTGAAAATGTGTCATCCAATGAAAATTGATGAAACTAGAAACAAAAAATAGAACACTTTGCATTACCTGCCAATAAAGAATCCTTTGAGTGGGAACACTTTTTGGAACACCTTCAGGCCACATCGGCACAACAATATAGACAGAAAATCTCTCGCGGCTCTGATCTTGTTGGCAATTTTTAGAGCAATTTCCATTGGAATTAAGTTATTAGCACCTTCATGTGTAAACAAAATTTCTGAGTTATTACCATTAATTTTAGATTCGTTTAATGTTTGCAAGATATGAATACTCAAAAGACAATCATTAGTTATACAAATAGGTAAATATGGAATGCGGAGAATTTGGGTTCTCACCTAGATCTTTACGTTCATTCCAATTATAAGAAGATCCGAGGAAGTACTGGTTTTCAATGTAGATGAAATGCTGAGCAGAACGGATCGCTTTCACATATGCAGTGTGAATACTCATATCGATGAGCACATTCTTTCCGCACACCAAATTCTGTTGCATAATTTGATAATTAACTTGAAGGGTTCTAGATGAAACATTTGAGTTTTACCACCAAAAGCAAAAATGGAAAGCTCACCTTATTGCTTGCCTCTTTTGGATCCTTTGGAAAGCCTTTAACGGAATTGGAGTCTATTGAGCGGAAAACCTTCAAATAGAGAAATCAAAATTTCAAATCAATAATGTACGGTGAACAACACACTACAAAACTGAGCGTAAAACTTTTAAATAGAGAAACCAAATTGGTAAACAAGAACATTGATGAGCCATACATTAAGCACATAACAAAACTGAGTCTAAATTACCTGAACATGCCAACCCTGAGGGTCCTCCCCACTAAGCCATGGGGCATCAGTAATTCGCAAGATGTCGGGTATGCTATCAATTTTAAGTAAAGTTTCATCGTTAGACGACTTAAATTTTCGAAGTTTCTTTTTTGATGCCTTTAACCAGCGCTCCTCAAAATTAGTGAGAATGTCATATGCCGCTGGACCATCAATTTGACTGTGTAAATCATGCCATGGTTCCCTAGGACATCCAACTGTGGAGCCCTGTTATGGTACGAGGAGCAGCAAACTGATTTAGTAAGTTGTAGTACAATTTTAAATAAAAAAATTGGGCGCATATGTTTGCGAGAACAAATCTATTGGAATGAAATGAAGGTAAAAACAGACAAGTTCAGAAGACGTGGAAGCTTACCTCAAAGTTTGGATTATGGTAATCATCTTTGTGAGTTTTTGCAAGGTCTTGAAAAGTGGGTGACCCGGTGTATCATACCTACCACCGGTTAAGTCAAGGCCTCCAACAAATGCTGTGATCTTTCTCTTATTGTGTCCGGCATCTGCGTCAAAGATGACAGTTTTCTGATGGTGGGTGTAGAATAATCCAGTTTCCTATACAGAAGAAAATTTGTACACATTCAGACATTGTTAAGGCATTTACTCTATGTAAGGCAATAGAAATAATTTTCTCTTGATTGTTTCCATAGACTCGCCGCTACAGTCAATATTATTTGCAAAATAACTATGCATGTTATCGTTCTGAAATATGAGTTATATTTGACAAGAGGATGAAAACATTCGATACATTGCATTTTGCAAGTTGCAAGTTGCTGGCCAATTATTTTTGTATTCTTCAATGTACAAGCAATGAGTATTGACATTATCCGAACTTTCAAGCCAAACAACTAAAAACTGAAGAAGATTGATAGACGTATTATAGCTGATAAATTACCTGCTGCGCAGCAAAGCTGTGCCCTTTACCAGCTGATCTGGGGCAAAGGATAACTTGAACAGATGAGTTTGTGAAGAATTCTTGAGTCTCTTCGTCACCAGTTGCCATCTTTCCACCCTACACGTCAATCAATCAATATTTAAAATTCTTCATTTCTCTTCCAAGTAGCATTAGCGCCATTTTTACGTACATTGAAATGCCAAATGGGAAGAAAATTACCACTTTTTTCCCCAAAATATTTTTGGAGGTAGGATCATCCCAAACAAGAAGTAAAACTCTCACGCCTTCCTGAGACTTTGCCTTTAGCAGATTTCCCAGTATGTAATTCTCCGGATTACCAGTATCTCTTACCAAACTGACCAGATGATACACAGACCATCCAGTGATGTAAATCAAACGACGAGCCTCTCTTATGGCATTGAAAACATCATGCCAACATTGTCCATGCTCATACAGCACACCACGATCAAGATACACATTTGGAAGACTACCCTCAGCAACATGAGCATCTTGGTAAAGTGTGATGCTGCCGCCTTTCCTCAATGGAAAATATGTACCAGGAACACCTTGATAATCCGGACCCAATCCAACTCCCTGCCTATACATATCCACTCTATCTACCGGCGTATATTGAATGGATAAACTCAAAATAGGCATAGCTTTATGAGACTTCACATTACTCGCAAGAGGAAACCAACCTTCAAACCTCTCCCCCGACAATAATTTCTCAACTGGAACTCCTACCGCCCCTATAACCTGAGATCCGACTACATCATCATCCTTCACAATAAAATGCACTTCAGACGAATAATGCGCAACCGGGACATTGAAATGCTGCAACCAAATCGGATTCTCCGAATTCCGAACCACAAAAGTCCTTCCAATCACAGCACCAGAAACAGCAACTACCACATAAGGATCACTAGTAACCTTGCTACTAGGCATAACACCTTCAATTTTACTACTCAAATTCCCAGGCAACTTTCCAAACATTTTCCCTAAATTCTTATGAAACATATCCATGTTTGGAAGATTCTTAGCTTCCCTAACCCAAATATCTAAATTCCCATGTAACAATATTACCTGTAGAGAAGCTTGACTGGTCTGAAATGGGAGGCTTGCATGGTGGGAACTTCCACCGATTGACATGTCTACACAAATCCAAGTACAAAAAAGGAAGCAACTTTACACTCAAAATCAACAATGTTTGGAATGGAGTCAATGACATGGAAATGGGTAATTATAAATCGATCGATCTGAAAGATTCAAGGCTGTCACATACAAAATGAGAGAATGTACTGTCAAGTGGATCCAATGGATGGAACATTCAATGCCAGTGGCTGTAATAAAGAAATACATTGAGAGGATGAAAAGGAAGAGGTCAAGCTTGAAGTCAACCATTACTAAAACTTCGTACTCGTCGGATACACGATGGAAGCTAGGGCTTGCGAAAGGCGTCGTGGAGGAGAAGGAAGATGGAAGCTCTGTTAGCGCCATAGCCAAACAGAAGCAAAGACTTCCGTTGACCACTCAAATACGACGCCGTTAAGTCTTTAACGTACTACGTTCGTGCTATGGTCTAGGAGTGTAACTGAGACAATATTTCAAGAAAATGTGCAGATTTTCATTTATTGAATGGAATAATCAAATCCAAAAATGACAGGAAATAAGCAATAAAGCAAATAAGTGATACAAGTTACAAAAAATCATTAGGACTTTTTTACAAAAGAATTTCTGAAGATGAATTTCAGAAATGGAAGAGACACTTGATGGCATGTATGAGTTAGATGGTTAGATTTTCTTTAAAGGGTATGACTGTGCTGCCTGTAATGTTTCCACCTATGTCCGGAAATGTTTCACAGCCAGGTAGGGGACTCACCTTCCCAGTACGATCAACTTTAAAGGGGTATTTCAGTAGATGACCCTTCATGTCAGTTGTTTCTTCAGCTGCAAATTGTTTCCAGTTTTGTTCACCATGTGACCATACGCGTCTAATGCATTCAAGGCTATCAGGTTGCAGGAAGCAACTTTCGAAGCCTCCGATGTGTTCTGCCCATAGTGACATTCTATAGCCGTGGACCTGTTAAAGGAAAAGCATAACTTAGCAAGGACTGAGAGTTTATTTTATCAATTTGCACCGGAATTCAGTTAAGAACTTTTATGGATTTTTTGGAAAAGAATTAATGACTATAAAGATGTTAAGGAATGAATCATGAAACTCAAGAAGTTACCATTAGATATGGAGTTTTCAGCTCTCATGCTCTGCATTCTAATGACTATTACTTCAATCCTCTACATTTTGAATATCATCCACCGTCGCCGCGCAAACCTTCCTCCCGGACCACAGCCCTTGCCGCTCATTGGCAACCTTCACAGCTAGGAACAAAACCCCCACAAATCATTGTCCAAGATGGCTGAATCCTATGGACCGATAATGAGCATCAAACTAGGTCAGATGACTACAATTATCATCTCCAACGCGTCAGTAGCGAAACAAGTACTACTAAAGCAAGATCAGGCCTTCGCCAATAGGTACATCCCTGATGCAGTTCTTGCGTGTGGCCATGGTAATGCATCCATTGCTTGGTTACCCTTATCGGAGGATATGTTACACTCATATCTTCAGTAATCAGAAGATGCAAGACATTGCGCATATAAGACGGCAAAAGGTGCAGAAGTTGATAACTGAGGTTAAACGAAGCTCAGCGCGTGGGGAGGCCGTGTTGATCGGAAAGGCCTTGTTTAAAACATTGAATGTTTTGTCAAACATTTTCATGTCATGTGATTTGGCTGAAGGTGAGAGTTCTGATGCGGGTAGGAAGTTCAAGGAAAGCTTAATGAGTGTTATGGAGTTGGCCGGGAAGCCTAATTTCGCCGATTTCTTTCCATGGTTTAACAAAGTTGACCTCAGCGGCTGCAGGCTCGTATGACACCACATTTCTCGAACATGTTATCATTTGTTGACTCGATGATCAGTGAAAGATTGAGCTAAAGAGTTGAAAAAGGCTCTGCCACAGAAAACAGAGATGTGTTGGATAATCTGATAAACATCATGCAAGATTCAAGCAAGGGAGAAATTACTAGAAATGACATTAATCACCTCTTTGCGGCAAGTATTTGGACTCAGTTATATCGAACTACTTTTAACTCGTCTGCACTGCATTGTTCTGCTTATCAAATGTTTTGCTTATCAAATTTTGCGGATAGTTTGATGTTCCAAACATGCATAAATATCACCTCTTTTTGGCTGTGTAGGACTTGTTCGCAGCGGGGACTGATACCACATCGAGCACCCTTGAGTGGGCAATATCTGCATTAACAGAATATCCGGACATTATCAAGAAGGCAAAGGTGGAGTTGGACCAACTCATAGGCAAAGGCAACGAAATCGAGGAAGGGGACACACCTCAAATGCCCTACTTGCAAGCAATCGTAAAAGAGACACTCCGCCTCCACCCACTAGTCCCTTTACTCCTCCCTCGCAAGAATGTCAAAGAAGAAGAATTATGTGGTTACAAATCCCAAAAGGCTCTCGAGTTTTGGTCGACGCTTGGGCCATTGGGCGAGACCCCGGCATTTGGGATGACCCTGATAGTTTCAAGCCTGAAAGGTTTTTAGAGTTGGAAGTGGACGTTAAAGGTGCGCACTTTGAGCTGATTCCATTTGGGGCAGGAAGATGGATCTGTGTGGGCCTTTCACTGGCTCATAAGACAGTACACTTTTTGCTCAGGTCGCTTATAAACTGCTTTGACTGGAAACTTGAAGATAATGTGAAACCAGAAGGATTGAACACGGATGATAAATTTGGGATAACTTTGCAGCTAGCTAAGCCATTGCGAGCCATCCCAGTCAATATTTGAGGAGCTTGCGGTCATATATGAACGCAGTCAGCACATGGATACAAGAGCAGTTGCCAACCTTGCAGCCTTGTGTTATGTTTCTCCGGCAATTTGAGGCTACTTTGTTAAAATTTGCCTGAAAAATAGAGAGACTGCTCTGGATTTAGCTTTGTGAAATCAAACGTTGTCCAAAATAATCATGGATGCGACAAAATGAAGATGTAACAGAATTATTACCACAAAATAGTGACAAAAAACGAGCCCAGCTTAGTGCAAAATAGCATTGCTCAGTTTATTAGTTCAGATTCGGGTGAGCTTAAATGTTTCACAGGCAAACAGAACAACTAAACCTTAAAAATAAAGTACAATGCAGAGGATGAAACAGATTATTGCAAAATACATCAGTTTACAGAATACAGATATTACCTCTAAAGGAGCAGAAGCTAACCATTAACTTATCTTCGAACATGAACAGTTGCTTCTTCTGTTGCAGTCCATGCATAGCTGATAGCTGAGCAAAGACAAAATCTGTTATTGCTGAGGAAAACCCGTGATGTCATGTCCAACGCCAAATCTGAGCAGATGGCGTCCTGGCCATACTAACAGTTACAACCCAAAGTCAAAGAGATGATCATTATTCGCCCAGGACCCATTTCTGCCCAGCATAAACCCGAAAAGTACAGATATGGAAACATACAGAATACCCAAACGAGCACAAATAATAATTAATGCACGGTTCATCAGCAGAGACCCCATCCTGCTGGTGGCCAAGATATTTTTCACTCGGATGGTAACTTCAGAGGTGAAAATTCCAAGTTGATACTCTTTAGTGCATGACAGAGAAAGAGGGTACACCCTGGATGGGGTGAAAAGTTGGGAATCACCTGGTAGAAATCCCCATGCTTGTCTATTGTTCGTATCATACTTCAGATTTCATAGCGGCATCATCCTCAGCTAATTTACCTAGGAAATTATAAATGCAGTGAATTTAGTTTTGTGAGGCCGAACTTTATCAAATTGACTACCTAAACACAACCGTGCATACAAAAACCAGAAGAAATATATAATCATAATCTAAAAAAAAGAGACAATGAGGCAGCATTTGAAACTTATTTACCTGAACATAAAACACAAGCAACACTGCTTCAAGTTTTAAAAATTGTAATGTGATAACCAAGAACTTAGACCCAAAAAGGAAAACTTGAAATTAGGGTTCCTTGGTAACTATTTTGACAGGAAGCTCGAAGGTATGATGAAAACAGATGGCATCAACTTGCATGCCATCCATAACTATTTAAGACCCTATTTCTCAATTTTTGCATTCATGTCGACTATATAAATTTCACAATAAATGAGACGAAACTTAAATACTACACTGGCTATTACAGAGAGACTTGAAACAAATTTTGTAAACATGTGGATCAAATGGCAAACACTATGCACCAAAAATGTGAGAAGGCATTGGCAAACTTTGGTGACTTTTTTCACATCAAAGCCAGCTGTGTGTTATAACATGAATGAGTTTATTAGATTTGAAAGCAGCTAAATGGTCTATTAACATATACTAGAATGCAACAAATCGTCTATTATAAGCTAAATCGTCAAAGTGGTCATGTTAGCCAAACAAATGTGGTCCATTTTCAAAAATCCAATGAGACTAGGATGAGGGTCATGAATCATGAAAGCAAAATTAAAAGTCAAATGCCAATTGATTAAAAACATCATTGCGAAAAGGCAAACAGTGTGATGGCAAGCCTATTATTTGCTTCTACTATAAAAAAAGAAGAAAATACCTTCGAAGTGTGTAGCAGAATCTGATCATGGATCTCCAGACTGATATTGTCTACCTCGTGCCATTGGCTTTGGTGATCATAATCATAACCAGTGCAATCAGAACAAGTCATTCCAAGCTACCACCGGGTCCATGGCGTCTTCCCTTAATCGGAAACCTTCACCAGATTGGAGCCAACCCACACCATTCACTTGCTAAGCTTGCCCAAACCCATGGTTCAGTGATGAGCCTCAAGCTAGGCCAAGTCACTGCGATATTCATCTCCTCAGCTTCAGCAGCCAAGCAAGTCATGCAGAAACAAGATAATGTCTTTGCAAACAGGCACGTTCCTGACGCACTCAACGCTTGCAACCATGGCGAGTTGTCAGTTATATGGGTGTCACTGTCACCTTTATGGAGAGAGTCCAGAAAGGTGATGAATACTCTAATCTTCAACAGCCAGAAAATAGAAGCTAGTGTCTCAATGAGGCAGCAGAAAGTAAAGGAGCTACTGGATGACGTCAGCACAAGCTGCACCATTGGAGAAGGAGTCCTGATTGGAGAAGTTGCTTTCAAGACTACACTTAATGTGATATCAACTGCACTGTTTTCTATGAATATTGATTCAGTGAAAGCTAAAGACTTTAAGGAGGGCTTTCGAAAAGTGATGGAGCTGGGAGGAACACCGAACATAGTTGACTACTTTCCATGGCTGACGAGGTTTGATCCACAGAGATTTCGAGCCAAAATGGAGATTCCATTTAGCAAGATGCTGGCTTTTCTCGATTCTGTTATAGATGAAAGATTGACATTGAAGGCAGAGCAAAGTTCCAGCTATGAGAAAAGAGATGTGTTAGACAGTTTGCTGGACGTCAGTGAAACAAATGAGGAAATCAATGGCCAAGTTATTAGGCAATTACTAGTGGTAAGTAGTAACATCAGATCATTCTCTAGTTGAAAAAATTTCACAATCTAATTTCAGTACAAGAATACCATAAATACTTACCCATGTGAGTTGAATCTGCAACAGAGCCTATTCATAGCTGGTACGGACACGACATCTGTCACTACTGAATGGGCAATGTCAGAAATGCTGAAAAACAAAGATATTATGTCCAAAGCCAAAGCTGAGTTAGAGCAAACGTTAGGCAGAGGAACGCCAGTCAAGGAAGACGATATAGAGCGTTTGCCATACTTACGGGCTATAATCAAAGAGACGTTCAGAGTTCACCCGCCGGCCCCATTTCTTCTCCCACGCAAAACCCTCAAAGAAGTAGAGTTATGGGATTATAGAATCCCCAAAGGATCACAAGTAGTGATCAATTCATGGGCCATCAGCAGAGACCCCAGCACATGGGACGACCCTACGTGCTTTAAGCCTGAGAGATTTCTGAACTCAGATATAGACTACAGAGGTGCCGATTTTGAGCTAACACCTTTTGGTGCAGGTCGGAGGATATGCCCCGGGCTGCCACTAGCTCATAAGATGGTTCACACAATGTTGGGTTCTCTGGTCAACTGTTTTGATTGGAAGCTTGAAGGTGGTGCAAATCCTAAGGACATTAATCTGGATGAAACATTCGGAATCACCTTGCAGAAAACTGTGCCTTTATGCATTGTTCCTTTACCCATCTGATTATTCTGATGCTTCCTGAGGCATTTGATGTTCTTCTGTCTGCACTGAAAATTCAGTCAGAACCAAATCATGTATCTCAAAAAGTTTAAATAATAACGTGTCCCATAGAAAATTGCTTATAAAAAAGGTGATACTTGATACAATAAAAAAACTGCATGAAAAATAAAAAGAACTCAAATTCCATTCCCCTATTATTCAAACAAACAAATTCCAGTCTTGGAAAGTCTTCCGTGTAGCGTTTATGCTTCTATACAGGTCAATGGATCTTTGCATTAGAAATAACTTTTGTGTATTTGAACACTCTTTTGTATTACACTTCACATTACTGTGCCTTTGAAAGACTGACTTAGAAATACACAACATCCTTATTGGTAAATAGCGTACAGAAGTGCACCTTAGTATCCTAAAGCCGGGCACTGATGGACTTCTCATTCATAGGCTCAGAATTGGAATCTTTAAAGCTTCTCTGTGGATTCGAGGGTGTGACATTGCTAGCATCTTGAGAACAAATATATGACAGAGATTGCAACCACGACACTAAAACTGGCTTGCGTATCACATCATCTGATTCAGCAACTTGGGCAAACAACTCATTCAGAATTAGAGTGCGGCTATCCTTTGGGAGCTGAATGATGGTCCGTGCTAACTGCTTCATCAACTCTGGTAACACCTGTGACAATTGACAAACCGGCAATCCTTTTCCAAATCATTTTCACCTTTACATTCCAATAACATAATGCTTACGAATCTTGAATAGAGTAAATGAAGATGGAAAGACAAAATGCAAGTTACCTGAACATCCACGACAAAGATCAGCCGTAAAAGTAAATCCATTATTTTCTTCCCGGGACCTGATTCATCGAGACAATTTTCAAATTTTGCGTCTTCAGAAGAATGCTCAACACATAGCTTGTTGCCTTTGACAACAAGACTATGAATAGCATAAAATATGGCTGGACTTCCTGCAGGAAGATGACGAACTAGAGCCACAACTCCAGAGGCTAAGCCATCGAAAGGGGTAAGCCCAGGGTATGCCTGCATCGTATGAGGAGATGTCAACAATTACAAAGATAAGAGACTGAAGATCCAGTGAGTACCTCTAACGATCTCTCCATGTAGTAGAAGACAAGTTGCTCTTTAAGTGACTGTTTTTCATCAATATCAGCATCCTTCCTAGAAGATGTGAAAGCCATAAACACAGAATGTGAAGCTCGAGCTACTTTCTCGTTTGGGTGCTGTAAGTACCTAGGTATGTTTGTTAAGGAATTCATGCAGCAAACGCTTCAAGGTAAAGACAACGAAAAAAGACTATCTAGTCCAGGATACAAGAACATGGTCGGGGCTATTGGTTTCTTGAATACTTGAGCCGGTACTTGTTCAACACAAGTTGGAATAACCCGCATGTAAAATAAAATGCGGGCAGTTTGCACTTCATCTTCAGACCAAACATATTGCCTATTAATACTCGAGAGGATAGAATCTGCGCTCATTAAAATTAAAATGTGTCAGACTTGGTAAAGTAGATTGGGAAAACCAATAAAAACCTATATGTTGATGTTCTAAAACAGTATGGTACCTTGAGGATTAATTAAGTCGGCGTATGGAGGCATGGACTCTACAAAATTAATGCATGCAGCCTCATTTTCCTGAACACTCGCAATGACAGCTCGAACAGTTTCCATGTATTCAGGTAAACGTATACGTCGGAAATACTCTAAGCAAGATAAAGATATTAGTATCTTAACTGATGTCTCCATTTGTGTTCTTGGAGAGACATTAGAATTTGACCACTGCTTTGTCACTGTAAGAGAGAAAACTACAACCATAAGAAACGTAGATTCTGCGATTTTCTCTAAGTACCCAAGTATATCCTTCGTATTCCCCGGAGCGCCAAAGCGGCTCTCCGATGTCCTGAGTAAATGTCCTGACAGTAAGACCAAATAAGATTTTCGACAACCAGCTTGCTCTCTTGATCAGCTGAGATGTATTGATTACAAAACACGCCTGTTACAGCCCCTGCTTCCTTGAGCAAAACACTGGCAACGTGCTCCTTCAACATTTCCTGAACTAACTTTTCTGATGCATGAAACTGGTTATCAAACAGGATCGAAAAGAAATGTCTTAGTGGAAATATCTCCATCAATAATGCTGAAGCAAGGCATACGAGAAGAGCAGGTCTTGTTGAAACAGACCCGCTTCGGGCCAAAGCTATAGATATGCAGCGTAATAGAAGACTAATACTAAAATCGTTTACTATGTGAGCTCCATTTTTACATCTAATATTCACTTCTTTAGCAACAAATTCAATTCCATCCTCCGCTAACAACCTCAATTTTGAAATAACCTCCAGCCTCAGCCCAATGGACAGGGCTTTATGACATGCCCTCAACACCCCAGCATATGCCATGACTGAAGCAAACTCATTTGAATTTCGCTTCGCAGCCTCAAAAAGCTCTCTTCCAAACATGTTAACTTTCTCCATAAGTGACGCAGAAAAGAATCCAAATAAAACCCATTCAAACAAATGCAGAATCATCAGTCCATATTCAACATTCCCCACTAGCCCATCTTCCTTCCCCCAAACACCCAACAAAAATTTTTAACAATCTTCCAAAATAAACACCCTCAGCCGAATAGATACCATACCCAATACCAGCAAGAACATCAGGCATTACCTCTTTATCACACTTCACCAATGCATAACCATCCAACACCCTACATAACATATCCAAACACACCTTCCTACGAGCATCTCCTAAAGAGGAAACAAAAGACAAAGCTCCAACAACAAGAACAAATTCCGCAAAAAACGAACAACTTTCATTCCTCAACTCACCAAACTCCCCAACAATCCTACACAAAACATCCACAGCCAATCCCACAACATCCACAGAAGGCCTTGAAGCCTTCCTTACCCAAACATACAACAACCTCAAAATCAAAGGATAAGCTTCTGTAACAAGATGCAAACTTTCCAATCCTAAAACCGAAATTAAAACCTTAGCTTGCGGATCTGCTACAAAAAGCGAAGTCCTTGAGTCAAGCAAAGTCTTGAGCGACTGAAGATGGTTTGTATTGAAGGACTGAGATTGAATACACTCCCTGAGCTCAGACCAAGCTTGAATTATAGCTCTAGCAGATGATAGCGAAGATTGGTTCGTACTAGGGTTTTTGTCAGTGTTTCCACTGCTAATGCTTTTCAACCATTCCTCTAGAAAAAATGTTTGACCTTTCATCGACATCTCGTGTTTTTCAATCCCAAAAACTTCCGACAGCGAACCAATTTGAAACCCTAAACTTCGGCAATCCGAGCAATCCCAACCCAAATCGGTGAAGCTTCCTCTTGTCCAAAAAAAAAATATAAAAATGTTTGGTTGACAAAAAGGTTTCGTGGTGTAGTTGGTTATCACGTCAGTCTAACACACTGAAGGTCTCCGGTTCGAGTCCGGGCGAAGCCATTTTTAATTTTTATTCTGTCACTCAGCGGACTTACAATGCACAAAAGGGCAACACATTACAAAATGAAATAAGAAAAGTAGTGCTCAAAAGGGCAAAGTAAAACCAAACAAAAGAATCATGTTGGACATGAGTAATCAAACCCCTAGACAAGTCTAAACCAGATACTTCATAAAATGAGTTGCGAAAGCGGCGGCGACACATGCAGCGAGGGCACTGAAAGAGCCTACTTTGGAAGCACTGGATGCGGGTGGACCTGGGGCTGGTTCAGGTGATGAAGTTTCAACAGTTATGGCCAGCTTCTGTTTTCCCACTTCACAATGTTTACCCTTTCCGCAAATGTACCATTTCTTCCCTGGTGTGGCTAAGGTGATCACATCGTTTCCTGTCTCCAATGCGGCAGTTGATGGAACAACACATTCCTGGAAGGATGTTAGATTCACCTTGTTGACATTATGAACTCCTTTAGCATACTTGAAAACTGCAACAATATCGAAAATCCCAAGTTCATAACTTACGGTTTTTTCATACATAAAACTTCAACTTAAAACCGGGTAAATGGGTAAGAAATGTTACCAAGTTTGTCACCGACGTAGAAAGTCTTCCCTGCAGCCCATGCTTGGTAATCGAAATTGGTGGTCCAGCCAGAATCATCCCCAACGATGAACTCCGTAGCCAAGATGGAAGGTGCAAGCAATGCAACCACAGCGATCAAGATTAGCCGACTGTTGGATGCCATTTCCACTTCAGATAATTAACTCTGCTACTTTAGTCGCACTAGGTTGCTATACAGAGAATGTAAGCATGGATTTTTATTTATAGGCAACACATTGATCTCTTTACTGGCTTCAGACGGCAAACAGCCGAATAGATGGAATCGGAATCAATGACATCAAAACCTGCAGATAAAAACAATGTTTTTAGAGTTGTTAGTACTATATTTCTATGTCAAGCTGACCAATTCAACAAGTTCAGGATTTGTTCCAAATGCCGTCTTTATGATACGCGTATGCAGACCATCTCACCCTGCTACATACATAAGACATGTGAATAGCAGAAACATGTCATACTGTTCCAAACATGTTGGATTCAGAAAAAGATGACCATGAAGATTTTTAAGGCAATAGTCATCAGTAATTCACATGAAGCACTACATAAAGAAAACTTGTGATTTTTCGCTTTCTCATTCACCACAAGTCTTCCCAAACAACTCGTGATACTTTTTAGCAAATACCAAATTGCTAAGTGATTTACATTATATAATGAATGAACAGCTTGAAGGCTTACGAACTTGTAGAACTCAAAATTTCTGTTCAATATCGCTGAAGGCTAAATATGAATGGAAATAGAGCTTACCCAGATAATAATTCTCTGTCAACGCATTTTGTTGATATTCATGAAGTGGAGAATGAAGAAGACGAGGATGAGATCACCGAGATACCTGAAAAGATTGAACAAAGCAACATGAATGCAAATAGGCCAGTTAAGCTTAGAGAATTCAAGAGGACTTACAAGACCTTTAGTCGTCAAGTGTCCCTTGAGACGGGGTTTTCAGTGATCAATAAGGAAAAAGGAGGAGACAAGCGCGTGCTTTCCAGGAGTGGGAGGAGCTTGCAAGCGGGTCAGAGAGTGACTGGGAGTGGGGAGCTCAAGAAGGGAGACTTCAGTAAGTTCATGACCAAGTCGAGCTTGAGCAAGCAACACTCATTAACACCGACGAAAAAGGAGAGATCTGGAGGTGATCATTTTAGCCAAGATAATGATCGCGCAGAAGTCCCAGATGAGTCTGTTAATAGAAGTATGCCTGTTGGGAGGTACTTCGCTGCTCTAAGAGGTCCTGAACTCGACGAAGTGAAAGTAAGTTAAATTTTAAATAGTTATAACTCGCAAAATCTGCAAGTTTCATATTTTAAGATGTTGCTAGAAAATAAATTGGTTTACCTGAATAGGACTCTGAAGACATTCTGCTGCCAAAAGACGAGACATGGCCATTTCTACTAAGGTTCCCAATCGGAACCTTTGGTATATGTCTTGGGTTAAGCAGCCAAGCGATTCTATGGCGCTCTCTAGCCACCAGTCCTGCCACAAAATTCCTTCATATCCCGCCGTACATAAACCTCGTCATATGGCTTCTAGCAGTATTAGTCCTAATGCTCGTCTCAATCACATACATCCTCAAATTCATATTCTACTTCGAAGCTGTCAGAAGAGAATACTTCCACCCCGTTCGAGTCAACTTCTTTTTTGCTCCTTGGGTAGTCTGCATGTTCCTAGCTCTGAGCGCACCACCCATGTTATTCCCTAACCTCTCCATCCCGCAATTTGGTGTGCCTTCATGATCCCTTATTTCATCCTAGAGCTTAAAATCTACGGCCAGTGGCTCTCAGGAGGGAAAAGACGGTTGTGCAAAGTAGCCAACCCTTCATCGCATTTATCAGTTGTTGGGAACTTTGTTGGCGCCATTTTAGCATCCAAGGTTGGATGGCAAGAGCCAGCTAAGTTCTTATGGGCAGTTGGGTTTGCACATTACTTGGTCTTATTCGTGACATTGTATCAACGACTTCCTACAAGCGAAGCTTTGCCTAAAGAGTTGCACCCTGTGTACTCTATGTTCATCGCAGCACCATCTGCTGCAAGTCTTGCTTGGGAAGCCATTTACGGAGAATTTGATGGCATGTCGAGGAACTGCTACTTCACTGCACTGTTTCTTTACATTTCATTAGTAGTAAGGATCAGCTTCTTTTGGGGATTCAAGTAAGCAAAATTCCTTCAGTACAAATTACTAGCAAAAAAACTTCTTTAACAACTTACGCGCAATTGTTGTAGATTCTCTTTAGCGTGGTGGTCATATACCTTCCCAATGACGACTGTGTCAATAGCAACAATCAGGTACGCAGAGCATGTACCTTCAGGTCTAAGCAAGGGACTTGCACTAAGCCTTGCAGCCATGTCGTCAACAATGGTATCTGTGTTGCTCATTTCCACGCTACTCCATGGCTTTGTCTACCAATCATTGTTCCCAAACGATCTTGCTATTGCCATCACTGAAAAAAAGCATTTCAAGGATAAGAAACCGATCAAAAAGCCTTATGATATAAGGCGCTGGGCAAAGCAAAGTCCCTTACCATTCGTCAAAAATGCAGACAAGGAAACCAAGGACACGGACGTGGACAACGAGAAAGAAACAACTGCATAGAACCTCACAAGTCCTTCCAATAACATCCCAATTTGATTATGAATATGATAAAGTAAGCATAAATAGATGAACCTGAATGAATCTTCAAGGCAATGGTGGACGCAGCAAGTAAAGATTTTGAATCTCCAATATATGATAAACTCAGTAGTCTTTACATGGATTGCTGTTAATTTACAAATCTGGCAATATAACTATTGATTTCCATATCTACAGAGCAGATCCTCGAGGTCATTTTATTGATGCAAGGAACGTTACATTTTGTTTTGTTTGTTCCATAATTTCTCTGCGAGCTTTTGTGCTAACATATCAGAAAGGCTTGAGACAGTGAGAGTTGGCATCTTTTTTAATCAATGGCATGTGTGAAGAGGTCTTCTATAGGCCTTTTCAGCGAATCCCCAACCACCTGAAATAATGGTAAACAAAAAGTGATTCAATTTGTTCATGTCCAAAGGTTTGAAGAGTTGAAATAGGCTGGACTTGGTTTTGCATACCTGCCAGCTTGGGGACTGGATTCTGCAGCAATCTTATAACTA
>QZGG01001872.1:0-51525 GCA_006409495.1 Sedum album
CCGTACAACTATGATTACCATCTGCCAACACAACACAAAAAAGGGTAAATGATACGGAAACATGTTAAATTTATACAAAAATAGCAATACAATGAACATGGAACACATTTGTAGCCTTAATGCAACTGTAAAAATGCAACTGCAAAATGCAAGATCTAAATGCAAGATCTAAATGCATGTGTGAAATGCACATGTGAAATGCTTGCTGAAGTGCAAGTGGGAAAAAATGCAACTATAGGATGCAACTACAAAGTGCAATAGTAAGGTGCACATGTGGGTGCAACAGTTAAAATGCAGTTGAGAGTGGGATTATTTGGTTTACAAACGGGTTAGAATGGGTTGAGATTATGAAAATGGTGGGAAATGAAAAGCTTGGATTATGAAAATGGTGGGATTGATTAAGGAGAGAGGGTTTGGATTATGAAAATGGTGGGGAAATGAAAAAGCTTGAATTATGAAAATGGTGAGATTGATTAAGGATAGATGGTTTGGATTATGAAAATGGTGGGTTTGTAAGGAGAGAGGGATTGATTAAGGAGAGGGGGGAAATGGTGGGTTTGTAAGGAGAGAGGGATTGCATTAAATGAACAATCTAATCATTGCATTAAATGAACAATCTAATCATTGCATTAAATGCTACTAACTAAACTAATTAAAATGCAACTATTCCGATATTGCCCTTTAGTTAGTTTTCAATAGAAAGTTAGTGGGACACGTGGACTCCTTTAACACCATTAATCTTAAATCATCCAAGGGCTAATAAATGGACTCATGGATCCACCAAATAGTAGTGGATCCACCAGAGGGATTTCCTAACAAATATTACCATATTTTTTCAAGTGGCGAAGACTATTTGCTGTCAAATGGAATAATGTGCCACAGCTTGCTACGTTGTTGAACCCCTTTTACATATTTTGATCATGTTATTATATATTTTTAATGAAAATGAGTTTTATACATAAAGTGAAATTACGTTCCCCATAATCACAACTAATGCAGTTTTAGTTCCCGCCTGGATCATGGAAATAGAACCATTAAATGCGATCATAATTAATTGGATTCAGATCTCAAACGGTCAATTAAAAACAAACTTCAAAAACAATAATATCAGTTCAAATGTTTGATAGAAAATATGTAAATAAGAATCAAACTTTATGCAAAAACAATAGTTTTCAGTAGGGTTAATTTCAAAAAAGGGTCCTGGACTATTGTCCAATTTCATTTAGAGTACTGGACTATCCGAATTTTCAAATTGAGGTCCGGACTATCCCAATTTTCAAATTGAAGTCCGGATTATCCCAATTTTTAAATAAAGGTCTTAATTTTCAAATAGAATGTTAGACTATCTCAATTTTCAATTAAAAGTTCGGACTTCGGAGTAACACAAATTTCAATTAGATTGTTTATCTCAATTTATTAAAAGACAGTACTATATTGAAGAGAAAATCAAATAATTTAGATCATTTAACAACAACATTTAAAATATTAATTTAAATTTATTTTATACAATTATGTAATTTATTTTAACTCTTTTTAATGGATGGTTTACAAAAGGATAGGTTAATTAGACTAGTATTTTTTGCAAAGATTGTTGTGCATATATTTGATATAAAATATATTAAATAAAATAAAATATGATATAATAATTATAAAGATGTGAAATGGTATTTGGGAATGGAATTGTGGTTTCATTTGTAAGTAATAGTCCAACACCCTTTTTTGTAATTAACCATTTATTTTATTATATATATTTTATATCAAATATATGCACAACAACAATCTTTTCAAAAAATACTAGTTTAATTAACCCAACAAAAAGACTTTTGCAAATCCATCCATTAAAAGGAGTTGTAATAAATTATATAAATTTATAAAATAAATTTAAATTAATACTTTAAATGTCTTTGAATTGAAAATTGAAATAGTCTAACACTTTATTTGAAAATTAAGATCTTTATTTGAAAATTGGGATAGTATATACCTTTATTTGAAGATTGGGATAGTCTAGACCTCAATTTGAAAATTTGGATAGTCCGGACCTCAATTTGAAAATTTGGATAGTCCGGACCTCAATTTGAAAATTGAGATAGTCCGGTACTCTAAATGAATTTGGACGATAGTCCATAACCCTTTTTTGAAATTAACCCTTTTCAATAAGAGACATTATTGATCCAATAAGAAGATTAATTCCAATGACAATAAAAGTGATTTGTTGATATCTTGGACGTTTTTTATTTTTAGATACATCGATATATAATATTACCTCATATTTTTTCAAGAGTATAACGTAGTATTTTATCCAATGATATATCGTTTTGATTCTAACATAAAATACTTAAAAACATTGAATAAAAACCTCGTGAGCATATTTCAGATTTTGGGAGTGTAATAACCTTTTTAGAGATTTAAATTAAGCAGTGGAGCCTTTGAATCTTTTTAAAAAATTGACCACTTGTAGCATGAGTTCAAATTCCATTCAGCGTCCAGCAAATACAATAATAAATTTAAGTGGTTTTAACTCGTTACTAGTAAAAATATGCAGTTTTATTCAAATTTATAATTAATTAATTATGAATAAAACGACGTAATTTTAATTAAAACTAATTCAAAACGACGTAGTTTTACTAAAATTCTATTTTAAACTTAAGACTTCCCGTAAAATGACGTAAATTTAAACCAAAATAATTAAAACAACGTAAGTTTATATTTACACTTGACGAGATCTAATTCCCTTAATATATGCTATCTATTTAATACGTAAAATGGATCTTCGTATTATTAACATAAAATTCATCTCTTTTAGCTAAAATGAATTCTATCTATCATCATATCTTGACCTTTGGCCTCCTCCTTCTCTGCCTCTCTTCCAGACTCAAAGCTCAAGAAGTTGGTAAGCATTATTAGTATTTGTGTTAATAGTTTCATAATTTTGAGTGATAATATAATGCGTGAATTTAGAGGATGAGAGGGAGTTTGATTACATAGAGGGGAGTAAAAAGGGTCCTACAAATGGGGAGATCTTATAAAAGAGTGGGCAGCTTGCAAGAAAGGCGATCACCAGTCACCGATTGATTTGAGTAGCCGGAGAGTTGAGATTATACCTGAAATGGGTGAGCTACATAGACAGTACTGGTCTTGTAAGGCCAAAATCAAGAACCGAGGTCACGACATTGCTGTAAGTAGAAGACAAAATACATAATGTGGTAAAAACATGTTTCCAAATATCCATGATGTTTTTAACATGATGTTATTTATGTGCAGGTTGAATGGGAGGGCAATGCGGGATGGATCAGAATTAATGGCAGCATATATAATCTCACACAATCACACTGGCACTCTCCTTCAGAGCACACTGTTAATGGCAAAAGGTCACAAATCTCTACTTAGAATTTTTATAGATTTTTGTGATCACTTCAAAATTCATATTAATGCCATTCTATAACAATAGACTTATTGGAATCATGTGCTCTTTGATGTGTTGTTTTTGGCATGTATGCATTTTCAGATATGCTATGGAACTTCACATGGTTCATCAGACCTTTGATCCCAAGGCCGCCCACAAACTGGCCGTAGTTGGAATGTTCTACGATCTCGGACGACCTGATCCCTTCCTTTCCGAGGTAAATTATTTAAAACTCCTTACTGAAAATACTTTCGAAAGATTAAATTTAAAAATATATATATTAATCTAAGCAGCTGCTGAAAAATGTCACGCTGATGATGGAAGGACACTCTGATATGGAAGTGAGGGGTCTTAAGATGGTTGATCCGAATGAAATCAAAGTGGCCGGACAAACATTCTACCGATACATTGGCTCACTGACCATCCCTCCTTGCACAGAGGGTGTCATTTGGACCATTAACCAAAGGGTAACAACACTTTGAATGTTATTATACAATTTACATGCTCCATGCCTTTCAGCATTTGATCCCTTGGTCCACTTGAACTATACATTTAGTCCTAATTCAAGTTATAACTTTCACAGGTGAGGACAGTATCTAGAGAACAACTTGCATCTTTTAGAGAAACTGTTCATGATGTAAGCGCATGCATTAGATAATTTACAATTCAAGAAATCGTCGCTGAGATATTAACGATCATAGTAAATATGTCTTCTTTTTTCTGCAGCATGCAGTGAACAATGCGAGACCGGTTCAAGCTTTGAACCGCAGAGGAATTTACTACTACGCTCGAGTTCAATCAGATTAGGATACCATTGTACCAGCTAGTTTGCTGCTACATGTTGAATTATCTGAAATAAATAAGATCGATATGTTGCTATATAATGGGGTACTGGAAAAGTGCCTTATAAGATCCATAGGAAATCTAGTTGAACGGTTATTTTCATTCTGCTGTGTATTAGTTGGCAAAATTTCATTCATTTAAAATGTTCTGCACATGATGGCAACATTACCCAAACCTTAAAGAAAAATATTGTTTGTTGGTCGTATTTATAAGAGTTTTTTAAAAATTATTCTTACGTCGCTTAAGGACTGGACAGACCCCAGACTCAAGGCGGAAATGCACTGGGGAGGGCTTGAACCACCGACCTCTGGGATCAGAAATTGAATGGCTGACCGTTAGGCCGCTACTCCTTGTGCTATTTATAAGAGTAAAAAGATTAAGAGAAATGATATATACTTGGTAAGATTGGAGGACAAAATTTGATGTCTTGATTTGATTAATCTAACTGTTGAGATTAAAGTTAGTTCTTAATTAAATTGGGCAATTTAATTTGTTTTTAAATTATTAATAATCAATGGTGGATATTATGTTTTATCGTCTTACCAAACATTAAATATCCTTCTTGAACTAGAATAAAAAAAAAATCCTTCTTGAACTAGAATCAAAAAAAAAAATCCTTCTTGAACTTTACCTACTTATAATATTATTACGCTTATCCAAATCTTTAAAAAGTATTTTAATTTTTTCCAAAATGAATATACTAATTTAAATTAAGTTATTTCCAACTGATTTAAATATTATCTGATTAGTATTTTTCATTTTGATAATATTATCAAACCAATTTTAACAAAACCTGACTAGAAAATTATTACAAAAATTAGGTTTGAGTTTGACTAGAGGATTTGTTAAACTTTGAGTCTGGATTTCAAAAATCACACTTTTTTAGGCTGGATTGATTTTGAGCGTGCGATGAACCACGAAATTACACATGTTTAGCGATACGCTGCGTTCAACTTTTTTTAAATTGAACCCACTATTTTAAGCAGTAATTTCCTTTATCTGAATCGATCCTGCTGTTTTGAACCACGAAATCCCATCGCGCAGAATTGCTAACAGCGTGAAACAAGGGATAAAATATAAGAGAGACCTAAACCTCGATTTTAACAAGAAACGAACAACGGGTGGTTTTCTGCAATAAAATGTATAAGGGGTGATTTTCTGTAATTACGGCCTATAAGAAGTGGTTTTCGGCAATTATCCCTAAAAAAATTAATAAAAATCTTAATTGGTAATTTACGGACTAATTACCAAATTAATTTCATTGGCTTTGGTTGACATATCCACAAAATCAATTTCATTGACTTTGGTTGACTTACCATATATACGACGTAATTTATTTTAATTAATTTTGTTTACTCTAAAACCTAATTGGTAATTTACGGATTAATCAATGAAATTAATCGAAAATCCTAAAAACAAAATTTGTCAAACTCCTCACTACCATATGTATTTCACATAAGCCCTTTACGACCGATCTTCGATCTTAGAATTTCATGAAATACAATTAGGTATAAGAAGTTTGACGAATTTTATTTTTAGGATTTTCAGTTATTTTTATTGAGTAGTCCGTAAATTATAAATTAGGTTTTAGAGTAAATAAAATTAATTAGAATAATTAGTTTGTAGATTTGGTAAGTCAACCTAACTCAATGAAATTATTTGGTAATTAGTACGTAAATTATGAATTATGATTTTTATTATAAATCAACCGAAGTCAACGATGTAAACCTATTGGAAAAGTCATATTAAATAGCTTGTGGATGGAATGGATAAGTCAAATATTTTTGGAAGGGATGGTTTTAATTAAATTATGGTATTAGAAGAGTGATTTTAGCAATAAAACTTTTTTATTAATTTTTATGATAAGTCAACCAAAGTCAACGGTCATAATTACTTGTTGACCTGTTGAAAAAGTCATGTTAAATAGTTTTGATATCTGTGGGTGGTTAAGTTAAAAAAAAATTTTTGAAGGGGTGATTTTGTTCAAATTGACATATCGGAAGGATGGTTTTCGCTAAAAAACCCTAATATTCTCTCAGGTCCAGCCTGCTCAAAGCCAAGAAAAAATAAAAAGTCAATAATTAAGTCTTGCAAGCTTCTTGTGGACTCTAGGTAGTCTTTGCGACTGAAAAGGTTGTAGCTGAAACTCATCGTTTTTTTCTTTCTTATTTTTTGGTTGGGGTGCGCCAGGTCAAGGCTGTAGTGCAAAGCCAAGACGACGCTTAGAGGCCACAGTAGTAAGCTACTTGAACTGACCTCACCCCTCAAAAAATAAATTTAATATCGTGTAACCCAATGGGTTACATATCAGATATTAAACTGATAAGAACAGATGTCAGATACTGCACTTGATCTTAGCCAAATAACCGAAAAAGGTATTAAACTCATAGTAAAAAGAAAGTTAATTGAGGACTTGACGTGCATGTAATTAAGTCGTCAAAGTACGTTGCATGCATGCTCTTTTCCCGATTAAGTAATTTCATAAATCATTATAAGAAAATGACAACTTGTAGCATGCAATCACTATTTAATACGAAAATGTAACTTCTCGTTTATTAACATCAAAATTCATCTCTTTTGACTAAAATGAATTCCATCTCTCATCATATCTTGGCATTTGCCCTCCTCCTCTGCCTCTTTTCCAGACTCCAAGCTCAAGAAGTTGGTTACTATTTATATACTCAGTACTCTGCAAGTTTGTTGTTCTAATTGTTTAGGTATTAATATTTCCATAATTTTGAGTTTCTGTAAAATGAAGTGATGAAATAATGTGTGATTTTAGAGATGCAGAGGGAGTTTGATTACATAGAGGGAGTGAAAAGGGTCCTACAAAATGGGAGATCTTAAAAGAGAGTGGGCAGCTTGCAAGAAAGGCGATCACCAGTCACCGATTGAGTTGCCGGAGAGTTGAGATTATACCTGAAGTGGGTGAGCTACATAGACAGTACTGGTCTTGTAAAGGCCAAAATCAAGAATCGAGGTCACGACATTGCTGTAAGCTATGTTGCACCAGTACGGGATACGGATACGGTCATACGGATACGAGTACGGTACGATACGAGGATTCGTCATTTTCAAAATATTTAGGATACGTCGAGGATACGTTTATTAATTAAAATAAATATTAATTATAAATTATATATAAAATAATTAAAGTTCATATAAAATAAAACTTAAATGTTAAACATATTTAATTACTTAAAATAGAATTAGAATATTGACTATATTTATTCCTTTTTTAGTTGCTGTAAAAAATAAACATAGAAATTTTATTAAAGATGGAATATTTATATGTAATTTATATAAATATATTATTTAAATATTAAAATACGTTTCTTAATATTAATACGTGAAAATTGAGTATTATATGGTATCGTGTATCGAATACGTATACGACATGGATACGTGAGTAAAATGAAGTATCGGTGCATCATAGGCTGTAAGTAGAGAAGACATAACATAATATTGTTTTGGCAGATGTGAGCTTGAGCTCACTATTAAGAAAGTAAAAGTATCGACAACCCCTGATGGTAGGGTAATGGACCTCTTCTTCATCACAGATACCAGGTTCATTTATCTTGTACCTTTATTAATGATGTTCCGGCTAATTGTAAATATTAATTTTTATCGGCTCAACCCCTGATGGGAAGCAGATCCTTGATCCCTCCAAGTATAATGCTTTGTGCTCTCGTCTGAATATGGAGCTAACTCGCCCCCTCAGAGTAGCAATTGTTAGTCGGGGTCCTGAAACAGAGCTACTGGTTGCAAACCCTGTGGAGTTGTCTGGCAAGGGCAGACCCCTGGTATTTTATGATATCATAATCGCGCTCTTCATGCTCAACGTCTGCATATTCTCGGTAATTTAAGTTACGAAATTTTAACGTCAATTATATTGCTGTATGCATGGTGTTCATTTAGTTGGCTAGTAATTTCATGTTGCAGGCTGAGATAGGGAGGCATATCATTGATGGGCGTGAATGGGAAGTGTATAGAGTTTTACTAGATGAAGGAGACTGCATGAGTGTTTAAAGGAAGACGATTGAGGAGGGTGTTTGGAAGATGCTAATGGGTTGGGATCTGCTACAATAGATCATTTGAATGAACTAGAACAAAACTGGATTCTGCAGATGTTGTATATGTTACAGGATTAACACTTAAAACCCAAAACTAGAATGTAAATAATAGCATTAGATTATGAATGTTATTCTGTAATCTCTGTGCACGTGGAATTTGAAGAAAAAGAGTGCATTTCATAGCATTGACCATGTTTGACTATTCATTAGAGAATTCATTCTGAGTAGATATTTTCAACAGATGCCAAGAACACTGGGACAGACTATATTTCTCTATGAATCTTGACAGCTGATTTTAACATGACAACACTACAAACATTTCTCTAAAAGCACACGACATTATTTCTCTGATGACAGAAAGCAATCCAATTTAGAAGGTGCTGTGTAGACACATGTTCTGTTTGTTCCCTTGATATTTTCTTGTCAAAAAGAGCGAAAATGACCTTTTGGACATTTTCTTCTTCTTCATCAGGTGATCGAAAAACCAGACTAGATTGGCTTTTCCTGAGCCAGGTGATGAACTGGGCCAAGCTTTCTGCATTGTGGCTTTATCAGTTCATGTGAGAATACTAATAACATTTCTTATTTGCTCTATCGGTTTTAGTTGTATCAATGTTTTTTATTCCTAAGCCGTTCAAGGACTGGACAAGTCTTAGATTTAAATCATTAGACTGTAAGACCATAGAAGACTTGAACCATCAAACTCTTAAACCAAAGAAGATTTGAACCATCAAACTCTGAAACCAAAAAAGTCTTGAACCATCAAACTCTGAGACAAGAGACCGGGTGGATATTGAATCATTTAAACCGTAGGTTGATTCAAAATTATGGGTGCCAAGGGACTATGTAATTGAAAACTACTACGACAAAAAATTGATATTACATAAGAAAATGTTGTAATGATGGACCCCTTGTACAGATTTAACAATAGATTTATCTTAGGTGCTTCAGACCAGTTTCAAATGTTACTTTAGAATGTCATTCGGAGTATAATTTAACCGGACAACACAAGTACCTGAGGCTATATTTCCATAACAAATAATGGGCCGTAGGGTATTTTATGTCATCGCGGCCTGATGAGTGGTGCTATATGTACCTGAGGTTCAAAAAGATTAAAAAGTCCCCAAGTAAGATAAAATGTAACATTTAGGAGTGTTTTCGTTTTCGAAGAAATTAATGACCAAAAAGTGTGGGACTGGCAGGACATTGAAGAATGAATTTAGGAGTATTTTTGTCTTTTCGAACCTCCATATGCACAGAGGCACATTTGACAATTTCCGGACTCTAATGTCGTTCAGTTACGCATATACAGGTGCTCAAGTTGAAAGCAGCGACGTTTTTAAACTTAAGCAACATGCGTGCTTAGATTTTCTTGTTTAGCTTGTATAGATTTTGCGTCACGCTGTGTTTTGATAAATTTAAATAAGGAGCATCTTGTTTAAGTATGATTAGGTTATAGTAAGATAAATATATTTAGTCGCCAAAATCTCAGTTATTAATTTTTATTAATCCGATTTCCAACTCTCGTATTTTTTGTAAATCAATTGTCTAATATAATTAAATATTAACTTTAATCTCAACAGTCGAATAAATCAAATCAACAATTACATTTACGTCATTCGGTCTTACATAAAACTAATCTCTTTAGAACATAAACCCTATTTAACTAATCCATTAACCTACATAAATATGGGAGTTATGTACGTTCTGTGAACTATTAGATTGCAGGCATGGAAAAAATCATCGATACTGAAAAATATTACTGTCTGCTACTATTCATTATGCCCTTTAAAGATACCCAAAGATCCCAAGCACTATTTCCATTTCAGTATTTTTGGTGACTAATTCCTAAAAAGGGGTTCATCCTAAAATAGCGGTCTGTGTCCTCACTTTTCTCCTCATTGCCACATTTTTTTGGAACCAAAAGACAAATAAAGTAAGGTTAGAATGTACGGGAGGAAAGGAAGTGTACGTCAGTTCATATATGAAAGATATATATAAATTGAGGTAATAGGGAAGTTGGGGTATAATAGTAAAATTCTGCGGACCCACAGAGGGGTGTAGGAAAAGTGAGGGGTGTGGGTGGTGTGAGGAGAATCACCCTTTATCTTAGGTGCTTCAGGCCAGTTTCAAATGTTGCTTTAGAATGTCATTTGGAGTATCATCTAACCGGACAACATAAGTCATATAAACTCAGTATATTTTCCATAACAAATGATGGCCTATCATTAATTTTTATTAATTCGATCTCCAATTCTCGTGTTTTTTGCAAATCAACTGTCCAATATAATTAAAAATTAACTTTAATCTCAACAGTTGAATAAATCAAATCAACAATTACTTTTACGTCATTCAGTCTTACATAAAACTAATCTCTTTAGAACATAAACCCTATTTAAGTAATCCATAAATATGGGAGTTATGTACGTTCTGTGAACTATTAAATTGCAGGCTAGGAAAAATCATCGATACTGAAAAATATTACTATGTCTGTCAGCTACTATTCATTCTGCCCTTCAAAGATATCCAAAGATCCCAAGGACCATTTCCATTTCAGTATTTTTGGTGACTAATTCCTAAAATAGTGGTCTCTGTCCTCACTTTTCTCCTCATTGACACATTATTGTCGGAACCAAAAGACAAAACATAAAGTAAGGTTAGAATGTACGGGAGGAAAAGGAAGTGATGGCGATTTAATTCAATAATCCTTGGTATTTTATATAGGTTTCTTGTTCGTAAAATATAAGTTCATATTTTGTGGTGGTCATCTCACAAATGATACACCCAAATCTGAATTTCATTTTATTGATATGAGTTCGATTGGATTCATCTGTAGTTTCACTTTCTCCACTATAAATATAACTTGTCTGTGGACAAGGAATTGTCACAGCTTCCAGGCTAAATATGAAGGGCCATAAGAACACTGACCGAGCTACCGAAAGGCTGTATCTTAAAAGCTTGTAATGCAGGTTGCAGGGGGTGGGACTCACTTGCCTTGATGTAGATCAATATTATGAAGAAGAAAAACAAGTACTACGTACAACGAAGAAATCCTGACTTTAAATGTTTGGAGTTTTTAACGTTGTATAATTTGTCGGCAGCGCTACCTTCGAAACACAAAATTGATAATCAAGTTTGTAAGAATAAAAAAAACATCACCTATTTTTGTGGGTTTTATCAGTACTTGCATGTCAGTCCAATTTTGTGAGTTTTATCAGTACTTCTGGGGCCATTTTTTCTCTTGTCAATTCTTAAATAAGGACAGTTGTTGGAATAGAAACTGAAGCAATGTGCATTATTTACCACATGTAATTTCTTCAAATAGCCGATTTGCAAAGTTCTTCTGTCATTAGCATTTCAATCGTTAATTTTTATCAATTCAACGACTAATATTGATAACCGTCAATCTCCAACGCTCGTGTTTTTTGCAAATCAACTGCTCAATTTGATTAAAAATTAACTTTAATCTCAACTGTCGAATTGATCAAATCAACGATTAAAAATACGTCATTCGGTCTTACATAAAACTAATCTCCTTAAAACATAAACCCTGTTTAAGTAATCCACTAACTTATAGAAATTTGACAATTATGTACATTCTGTGAACTATTAGATTGCTGGCATTGAGAGTAAAGAAAAATAGTACTATGTGTTTTGCTATTATTCATTCCGTCCTTTAAATATGTCCAAATTAAGATGCGAAGGACGATTTTCATTTCACTGTTTTTGCTGACAAATTTCAAAAGTAATGTCCCCTTCCTCTTTTTTTTCAGTGCCACATTATTGTTGGAACAAAGACAAAACATCATTTAAAATTAAGATAAAAGATTAGAATGTACGATAGGAAAAGGAAATGATGGCGACTTATTACACTAATCCGCGGTATCTTATATATCGATTCTTGTTCCTAAAATATTACTTAACATTTGCCAATTAAGTTGATTGAGATGATAATATTTTGTGGTGGTCATCTCACAAATGATACACCCAATCTGAATTTTCTTTTATTGATATGAGTTCGAATGGATTCATCTGTAGACTGTAGTTTCACTTTCTCCATCATAAATATAACTTGTCTGCAGACAAGGAACGGTGCACAGCTTCCAGGCTAAATATGAAAGGGCCATAATTAAAAACACTGATCGAGCTATACCGAAAGGCTGTAACTTCAGAAGCTCGTAATGCAGGTTGCAGGGTGGGACTCACTTGCTTTGACGTAGATCAATATTCTGAAGAAGAAAAACAAGAACTACGTACAACTTTTAACAAAGAAATTTTGATCTGACATGTTTGGAGTTTGTAACGTTGTATAGTTTGTCGGCAGCGCTACCTTCGAAACACAATTAATAATCAAGTTTGTAAGGATACAAAAATTATCACCTATTTTTTCTCATATTCCTTTCATTTCATCAACTTTATTGAATTATTATTCAATTTGCATTACACGTACTTGCATGTCAGACTAATTTTGTGGGGTTTTATCAGTTCTTACGGGGCCATTTTTTCTCCTGTCAATTCTTAAATAAGGACAGTTCGTGTACACATATGTTGGGTGTATTTTAACAGTTATTGTTGGAAAGGAAACTGAAGCAATAATGTCTTTATGTAATTTCTTCAAATAGCCGATTTGCAATGTTCTTCTGTTACAATTTCATAAGCATTTTTTGCCATCACACTGTCAGGCTCGTATATATACTGATTATCATGTTTCATTAAATTTACAACTTACAGAACAATAATCCTGACATGTTGAGATTCCTGTTGCCATTTATATCGAGATATATACGATACGGATAATCACCGATAAAGATAATTACTGATTTTGTGTCTCCTGGTATCAGCAAGCTTGCTGTGGTTATGAGTTATGACTTCTACAAAAAAGAGATGAGTTATGACTTCTACAAAAAAGATGCTCAAAATCTGAAAGATGAATTACATTTTGGTATTGTTGCCACACTCCAAAAACAAAGTCCCTTTCCTTTCACTTTTCGAACTGCCATACTATATATATTAAACATTTATTATTAGCCTATGACTACGCGCATAAAACAAATAATGTTAAGGTTTGAAATATCACTTGGAGTTTTGACATTAAACTTTTTTGATAAGTAAATATTTTGTGGTGGACATAATAAGCATAATCTTAATTTATATACGCATTAACAAAAGTGGTTTGATTCATCTGCAGTACTGTGCCAGTGCAATAATGGTTTCTAGTATATAACAGATGTGTAAGTAGGACTTGTAATGGTATTGAGGAAGCTAAATGGAGTCTGGTCAGAAGGTTAACTTGCGGAAAGGGCGTTGGGAAGAAGATGAGGATGAGCTGTTGAAAGCTATTGTTTTAAAAATGGGAGAAGGCCGTTGGGACTTACTTGCACAAACTCCAGGTATACATATATTAATGATGACTATAAAGCAAAACTAATGTTATGGAGAGTGTGACTTAGTTTTTTATTAAATTTGACTACTTATTATTCGATCGTAGGTCTGCTGAGGAGTGGAAAGAGTTGCAGGATGAGATGGTTAAACTATCTTAAACCTAATCTGATAAAAGGCAAAATTAGCAGAGAGGAAGAGGCTGTCATCATTCAACTCCATGAGCAATGGGGTAATAAGTAAGTATCTGATCATCCATGCGAAACATTTTTATCGAAAACAAATCATAGTGTTTCAGATTAGTGATCAACTTTTTATTTTTCTTACTCTAAAATGTTGCATCCTTAAAGGTGGTCAAAAATAGCAAAACAGCTTCCTGGACGAACTGACAATGATATAAAAAATTATTGGAGAATTCGTGACAGAAAGCAGCAATCGGATATTCGTAATTCAGGTGAAGAAAGAATTAAAAGTACCTAAAATAAGTTATTTATTATTTTTAAAATGGCACGAGGAAGTAATTTATGGACAAATATGTCTTGCAGCTTTATATGCAAATATGAGCATGATCGGCGAACATGAACTTTCAAATGCAGAACCTGATGGACATGCAAGTCCGACCAACATAAATCAAGAATTATCCACTGTTGTATTAGATGACATTTGTGCACCAACAGTTGGGTTCCCTGATTTTGGAATTCCAAACTCACCCTATGAAATCCGATTATCTCATTGGATGTCAGATTTTTCAGAGAATCAACGTGAGATTACTAATAACAATCAAATGGAAGCTGGTTTTGATTTCAATTTCGATGATGATGAATCATTGGATGTGCATCAGGAGAATGTTTACCAGTTATGGGATCCTTAGTTAAAACAAGTGCATTTTCTTTCTGTATTTCATCAGACAGATTTGCGTTGATGTCGTTTAACTACATTAGAATATGCAGCAGGTAAACAATGACTGTCACTTTTTAATGCACAATAGCGAATAGGCACTTGCGCACGTATTGTATAAGATATGACTGTTCTAGTTGTATGTTCATGATTAGATATAAATAATTTGCCAAACAATTCAAGTGTCAGTATTGCCCAAAAGTTTGTCAATTATCAAGTAACAAATTCATAAATTAACAAACTTTGCCACCAAAAAAAAGGAGATAATTATTGAATTTTATGTTTTTCAATATCATCACAAACCATTTGGGTGTCCTACTGGTCAGAGCATCTTCATAAATATTCTAAGTCTTAAATTCAAACCTAGAGATCATACCATGCTTGCATTGATGGTGATATTTGATTAGAGTAAGAACTTCTTACATGGTGATTGCTTGAGTGGTCAACGCTTAAGAGAGAGCTTCAAGGAGGTTCTTACCTAGAAAATGAAGATTGGTGAATGAGAGATTGAGAGTGCTTATGGTGAGAGTGGACATTGGTGAAACGGAGGTAATGAAGATACTTAATTAGAAGTATTTTTTGACGAAAATCACTCTCTCAATAACTCAATTTAACAAAACCATCCCTTCAAATTTATTTTTGATAAAACCACCCCTTCAATATAAGCATGAGCGGCGAACATGCATTTTCAATGCAGAACCTGATGAACATGCAAGTTCGAGCAACGAAAATCAAGAATTATCCTCTGATTTATTATATGACAATTGTGCACCAACAGTTGGGTTTCCTGATTTAGGAATTCCAAACTCACCCTATGAAACCCGATTATCACATTGGATGTCAGATCTTTCAGAGAAACAACGTGAGAGTACTAAAAACAATCAAATGGAAGCTGGTTTTGGTTTCAATTTTGATGATGATGAATCATTGGATGTAGTGCATCAAGAGATTGTTTATACTAAGCAAATAGGCACTTGCGCATGTATTATACTAAGATAAACAATTTTTCAAACAATTCAAGTGTCATTAGTATTACTATCCAAGTAAACAAATTATCTAGTAACAAACTCATAATTATTAACAAACTTTGCCACCATAAAATAAAAGAGATAACTATTGATTTTTTTTCTCAATATCATCACACACCATTAGGGGTGTCCTAGTGGTTAGAACATCTTCATAAATATTTGAAGTCTTAAATTCGAACCTAGTGATCATACCGTGCGTGCATTGGTGGTGATATTTGATTGGAGTAAGAGCTTCTTACATGGTGATTGTTTGAGTCGTCAATGCTTAAGAGAGAGCTTCAAGGAGGTTCTTACATGGAGAATACATGGAGAATGAAGATAAAAGAATGAAGATTGGTGAATGAGAATGCTTACAGAGAGAATGGAGATCGGTGAAAGAGTGCTAATGAAGATACTTAATTAGAAAGTATAGATTAGAGATACTTGAGCTTAAATGTTAGTAGGTCATCATTAAATGGTTCCGAAATACATAACAATTAACAACATGATATTTATAAACATATACTTGTAATAAAAAAGATCATAAACTCACGAGCGGAAGCTTGAAATATAAAAAACTTCATTTTTGAACAAATGTAAATATTATCTAACTGACTCAAAATTGGTCTCCTCCACCACATATTGAGTGAAAATCTTCATGGATCACATTCTACAACCCCAGGTAGTTGTTAGATTCGCAACAACGCTATGGACAAACTTCTCAAAAATAGGAGAAGAAAATAAAAACAATCAAATGCAATATTTGTTAACCTGGTATTCACACAAATTGTGTGATTATTTAGTGGCACCACGCCAACAGGACGATGCACTAGGTTGAATGTTTGGAGATTACTACAATCTTTTGCTTAGTGTTACACACACTACTGCAATATGTTTCTATTTATACAAGAATAATAAAATAACCTAATAAAACCATAAATAACTTGGGTGAAGCTCCTAATTAGTCCCCAATAACTCAACAATGTCCCACATGTAGTCTGATTCCAACTGTGACATCTCCAACTCCAATGCTTGTCGTGCCACATACCTCTTTTCTCACACAAAGATGCCACACAATGTTTATTTTTATTTCACATTTATATCCATTCTACTTATTTTAATCAATCTTAATTGATTAGTCTCAGATGTATTTGAACGTTAATCAACAATATTATGTTTCATTTATTTAATGTTGACACTTCAACCCATTAATTAAAAATTAAATATTCAAATTTGAATACATTATTAGGGACAAGTTCTAGTGATATGATAAATATTTGTGAGACACAAGGACTAAATTTCAACGATTGATTAGATGAATTTGACGATTGAAATCAAAATTGGTTTTTTAATAATGTGGCGATGGAATTGCAAAATACACGAGTAATTGGAGTTGACGAATTATTTTCCAGTTTATATCTCAGTTGTTGGATTATTAAAATTGATGGTCCAGATCCTGTCGTACGATCCTACATATATATATTTTTCTTTCTTGAACCATTCTCCGTTACTATATAGGATTAAGTTTTACAAGGACAAACAATTTTTTGTAATGATTCTATTTATCCAACGGTTGATATTGATAACTGTCATTCTCTACGGCTAATTCAATCACTTACTTTAATTAAAAATTAATTCAATCTCAACGATCAAATTAAATACAACATTTGAGATGATGTCTTCATATCTTACAAAACTTTAATGTCCTCAAGATCCTACTCATACTGTATACTGTCTTTCTTCAAAATTCTAAAAGTCATGCCTCTCCATCACTAAAACCTTAATGCCCAAATACTCAGAATTGTGGATTTTAACGACCTAGAACGTATTTCTTGTACCATTCTATATCGCCCTTCCAAATAATTGTGCTTCTTTTTCTCCATACTTATTTTAAAAACAAAGAGAACACGCGATTTTGATCTGCGCATCCCTTATAGTTCAACGCAATTTCAAACAGATGGATCCTATAAGATAATAGAAATTGCGGTTGAAAACATCGGGATCAATTAAAAGAATTGAACGCAATGTATCATTGCACATGTAACAAGTCACATAGGCATGAACATGCCACGTCATCGCATGCTTAAAACCAACTTGCGGTTTCAAACCATATTTAACTTGGGTGAAGTCCAAATAATCCCCATAACCCAACAATCTCCGACTTCAATGCTTGTCGTCGCACACAACTCATTTCTCACACAAAGATGCCAGTTGAAGCCATATACTACTTCAACTTCACTAAATTTCTACCCTAGTCAACATTTTAGTAGGGTTCTCGTCTCCATCAATCTTCATAAGAGACTCCATCTCATCATCATTTTCAAACTTTCACTTATTTGTTCAACTCAAAATGCATCTGCATAACACTCGGTTTAACCACGAAAATGGCAAGTACTTGTCAGGTGGATCGTATTATTGTGCAGAGTTAAACCCTTCTGATACCACATGCTTGGTAATCAGACGCGTTAGAAATCTGTGTTTCGAAGTTAAGAAACAGATATATGAATCACAGAATTAACACGACACAAATTTTGTTAACCCTGTTCAGCTCCCAAAGGCTTAGTCAGGGGGATTCTCCCAATCCCGTGGAACAGCTTCACTAGTGTAAAATGTGTTACCAGAAATATTGATCGAACTTCCTTCGTCACTATTGCAAACAATCTACACTACAGCCCAAGCTCTCCTTGGACAGATCTAACTCCTGTAAGATCGTAACAGACCTCCCGTCTGATTGACTCTATAACAGCCTCCCGGTGTTGTAGTCTGAAGCGTTCCAATCGTAACAGACCTCCCGTCTGATTGACTCTGTAACAGCCTCCCGCTGTGTAGTTTGGATGACCTCCTGTCACCACTCTCAGGACGACCTCCCGTCTCCTGTATCAGAACGACCTCCTGTCGTGAATCAGATTGACCTCCCGTTAATCACACTTTATCCTTTGTCTTTGATATGTCTTTTCTCTTTGCTCAATGGAGGTCATCTTCTGTCTGAATAACTCTGTCTTCTTATATTCCTGAATCAGGTGCCATCAATTCATTTCCATAAATGAAAGATATTGCATTGAGTTTAAGTTACCGTTTGAACCATCATATCCTCTCATTGATGTTTCTTAATTGCATGCATTTCTTCATCTGGTCAACTATCATTAAAATCTGTCAATTAATCTGTCTTGAATTCCCGCTGGCTCCTGCCATTTAAATCTTGCACTTATTGTCTCAGGATTCTCTGCATTTAATGGATTCTAAAAGTTTCACACACTTCTCTTCGTCAGGACGTCATCCAGAGTTCTGATTCTTGGTTTGCAAAAATTCGCCACTGCTACATTCCTGGATCATGGAGCTCACACCTTCTAAGCAGTCAGATGTCTTCTTGTTGGAGTTTTGTTGTGATGATCGCAAAGGCCTTTTACACGGTAATATTATTTGTCATCATGCATGTATACAGTGGTCATTGGTCATTGGTCATTGGTCAGTGGTCAGTGGTCACTATTCACTATGATTTAGAAGTTTAGTTAATTATTGTAGCCACAGTGATCTGCTACTCATTTAGAATAGGGAGTTGTGAAAGTTGTGATGCAGATTTAATGCAGATTCAATACAGAAGAATAAATAAAGAAGATGAACAGTCACCGAGGCAGAATTTAAAGTCTATGGGAAATTGGAAGAAACATATAATTAATGTGCATGGAAACTTGAAAGTAAGGCAGAGCAAAGTTCGGGAAATTACCGATTTACCGAAATAATTTACCGAAATATTTTACCGTTTTTATGAAAATTTGGTAAAACGGCAAAATGGTAAATTTACCGACGGTAAATCGGTAAAAAAGTTTCGGTAAATGGAAGAGATTTTTCTTTTCGGTAATTTACCGTTTTACCGAATTTGCCGAATATATATTATATTAATTAAAAATATATATTAAAAATAGTTAAAAAATAAGAAAGTATTTAAAAATAATCTGAAATAATTTTAAAATTATTTATTTATATATATTTCGGTAAATTTTCGGTAAATTTTCGGTAAAACGGTAACGGTAAACGAAATGAAAAATTTGGGTTTCGTAAAACGGTAAACGGTAAAATGGGAAACGGTAAAACGGTAATTTACCGTTTGCTCACCCCTACTTGAAACTAATTATTCCTAACATCTATATAAAAGGTGTCAGGGATATGTGAGTACAATAGAGAGAAATACTGAGAAAAGATAGAGAATGAGAGTAGAGAGACGTGAGAGGTGTGGAAGAGGTTGCTTCCGGGTCTGTGGTTTCTGACACAGGAAGAAGTTAGTTGCCTGTCTGTAATTTCTGCGTTTGAGAGGTTTCTGTATTTATGGAATTAGACACAGGAAGAAACCAGATCTCTTTGTGTAAGTCTTCTGAGTCTGTAAACAGTATTGTATAAATAGAATTATTGTGTTTGTCTGGAGTAGCCTGGGATTAGACCAGGTGAACCAGGAAATCTGTGTCACGGTTGTGTTTGCTTTTTGTTTTTCCTTCGCTTGTGTTGCTCCGATTCGTATCGGGTCTCTGAGTTCATCCGCTGCGCGCTGATTCTGTCAACAATTATGTTTTTGAGGGTTTTTAAATTTTAATTGTTCCCCGATTTTGGGTTGTAGTATTCAATGGCCAGTGTCCGGTGTATCCATGGATCTGAATGTTGGTTGATTTATTTTATTGAAGATACCTTTGGAGCATAATAAGATAAGATGCCCACTTGTTTTCACGGTTTGGTTCTTTCGTGCGGTATCTTTGCGTGGTCAGCATCTATGCTTTTTTAGGATTCTGTGTTACCCCTATATTTTTTCGAATCTTCTATCTATGGTGCAGGTATTGTTGTCACTATATAGTCTGTCCCAGTGTCCTTGGCATCTGTTGAAAATATCTACTCAGAAAGAATTCTCCCATCAATACTCAAACATGGTCAATGCTCTGAAATGCACTCTTTTTCTTCAAACTGCATCTGCATAGAGATCACATAATAACATTCATAATCTAATGCTATCATTTACATTCTAATTTTGAGTTTTAAGTGTTCATCCTGTAACATATACATCTCCAGAGTCCAGTTGTTGCAACCCAAAAGACGTTTGAAATTAAATGAGAAAATGAAGATGAGTAACATTTAGAAGTTATTGTGATACATCAATATTAGTATATGAGAGTTCAATGGAGTGAACTCATTTGTGTATGGCAAGTTTGTTGCAAAGATGAGTGCGTAACTTGGTATGCAAGTAAGCGAAAGATTCAAACAGTGTTGCAGAAGTGATGAAAGACCTGCTGGAGCAAGGTCTGAAGCAGTAACGGAAACACAGGGGTGCAGTCCTGATGAACAGCGACGTCATGGCAATCACAGGGGTGCAGTCCTGACGAACAGCGACGTCATGGCAATCCGCGAGATTTTTAGAAGAAATCTCTAAGGCGGTTCATGGTTTAGATAATAATCATATGTTGATTATTACCTAATCTAATATAATTAGGAGTTTCTAAAAAGATAATGAATTCCTAATAGAATTAGAATTCCTAATAGAATTAGAAGTTTCTAAAAACTAAAGTCGGTTAGGAATAGGAAATCTGAAGTTGATTAGAATTAGTAAGTTTCTATCTTTATCATTGATAGAACACTATAAATTCAGATGACAAAGAGCTGATCGAATCATGACTTTCTGGTAGAAGATTGAGAGAGCAGAAGTATTGAGAAAGTCATCGCACGAGCTAAGGATATTAAGCTAATTGCACGGACAGGTGCGTTGAAGGAGCTTACTGCAATTCATAGGTGATTCGCTGTCTCCTAGGAGTTGATCTTTGATATACATTCAGAGAGAGCAGTGGAGTTCTGATCTGGTGGATAGCTGATAGGTTGTCAGTACTCGTGGACTGAGGTCTCCGTGAGTTGTTTCATTAACGTTCTTTGAGAAAGTCAATTTGGTGTAATTGTACTTGAACTTATTAGTGAAACGTTTCCATCGGGCTTTGGAGTAAGCCCCCCAGACTAAGCCTTAAAGGAGCCGAACTGGGTTAACAAGATTGTGTGTCATTTATATTTTTGCATATACGTTAATCTGTTAATCTGAAACAGTATCTGCTTAAGCTAACCTGGAACAGATATCGTACAAGGATCTGTGACAGACCGAATAACTAAATTTCAATTGGTATCAGAGCCGATCACTCGACAAACTGAGTGAGATCCTACTAAAGACTACTGTTTCAGATAGAGGAACATGATGAAATTTAGAGAAGCTCAGATTCGACCTCCAATGCTCGATGAAACAAACTACTCGTATTGGAAGACTAGGATGAGGGCACACATTAAGTCTATTGATTATCGTGCATGGAGGAACATCATTGTTCGTTGGGAACATCCAAAAGAGGTTGATAAAGATGGTGTTACATCTCTCAAAGATGAAAATAAATGGACAGTTGCTGAAGAAAGAGCTGCTTCAGCTAATGCTCGAGCACTGCATGCTATCTTTGGAGCAGTAGAACCCGATGTATACTCATTAATTTCTGAATGTCAAGCTGCCAAAGATGCATGGGACATACTGCAGACCACATATGAAGGAACCGACAGGGTGAAAGAGACTCGGATGTTAACCTTGACCTCCCAGTTTGAGAATCTAAAAATGATGGAAGATGAATCGGTGACGGAGTTCAACAAGAGGTTGATGGACATAGCTAATCAGTCACATTCATTGGGAGAGTTTATCAGTAATGAACGATTAGTAAAGAAGGCGCTAAGGGCTCTATCTAAAAAGTTTGCTATGCATAAAATTTCCATTATGCAGACAGAGAATTTGAAAACTCTTAAATTAGAGGAGTTGATGGGGATCTTGAAGTCTTATGAGTATGAGATGGAGATGGATGTTCCGAATAAGAAAATAAAAGATGTTGCATTTAAAGGAGAAGTAACCCAATCTGACTCAGTAAGCGATGATGATCAAATTGACATGATTGCCAGAAACTTTTTGAAATTCATGAGGAAGCTGAACAAGAAAGAATCAGACATGAAAAATTCTGCTCAAGCAGATAAATCTGGAGGCAGCCTCAAATTTAAAAGAAACATGATAGAAGAAAGGGGACATTTAGTTGAGAAGAAGGAGAAAACTATTAGATGCTTAGGATGCGAGGGATATGGACATGAGCAGAGAGAATGTCCTACTGAAAAGAAAAGACAGAAAAAGTTTCTTAGTATAAGCTATAGTGACTCCGAGAGAGAAGACGAATCTGAGGAGGAAACAGAAAAAGTGAGTTGGATAGCACTGACTGCTGTAGCAGAGCTGACACAGGAAAAAGATGTAGAAGAGGATGACTCCCATTCCATAGAGAATGACACATATACTGAAATTACTAAGGACTCAATTGTTGATAAGTGCCGATCAACGTATGAGAAGTTGGAAGAAGTTGTTGAGTTGAACCGTATACTTAAAATCCAAACGGCAGAACTATCTGACAAATGTGAGAATATGAAGGGAGAGTTATCTGTTGCAACAGCAGAACTAAGAACTGCTCGAACAGAACTGAAGCAACTTAACAAACTTGTTAGTAAGGATGAACTCGAAGGTGTAGAAGTTGAGTCACAGCAAGAAACAAGCCAACCTGTTATCAAAAGTGTACAATCAGATATTGTGACCAAATCGAAAATAGTTGTAGATGGTCATATTAGGAGCAGTCAGCAAGTATGTTACTACTGCAATCGTAAAGGACATATTGGACGTGACTGCACATACCCTCATAGGTCATACAGACAAAGAGAACAGAATGTTGCTGGAGCAGGATTTTTGGAATGCTTGGACAGCAACTCTGAAAGAGCTTTATAGCCCCAAGTTCAACAATCAAGCATTCTACCGATCAACAGATCTTCGACAATGCGTGTTTAGCGTATATAACTAGTGATAAATTCTACTCGACGAATAAACAATCCGTCACTGGACAGTTTGTAACCTTTAGAGACGAAGCAAGAGGGAAGGTAGTTGGTTTTGGAGTATTTTCTATCGCAGGACTGCTTAAGCAAAAGAATGTGCTACGAGTTGATGGTTTACGAGCAAACCTGTTGAGCATTAGCCACTTGTGTGATGAGGGTCTGAAGGTAGACTTCGCAAAAGGAAAGTGTCACGTGAAGTACGAATCAGGAGATTGTATAATGACAGGAAATCGAAAATCAAATAACTGCTATATATCAAAGAATGTTAAAGACATTGGGGAACTTGACCTAGAGCAGACAAACTTTATTGAAGAAATTGTTGGCCTGGTTGCTGAAGCAAGGAATGGAGCAGAGGGAGATAACACTGATACAGATGATCGAGTAAAACTTAATGATCCGCAGCATCCTGAATATGTTTATCATCTCAAAAAGGAGTTGTATGGACTAAAGAAAGCGCCCAAAGCATGGTACCAAATATTAGCAATATCCTTGATTAACCATGGCTTTGTGCGAGGGGGAGAAGACAACACCTCGTTTGTGAGAAGAAAAACAAATGAGAAAGTGTCTGAGCAGTTTGTGGATCACACTGTGACTGAAAATCAGCTAGCAGCTTTGGTTTGCCGTGTCGTTCAAGAATGATCTGATTTCGCTGCTTAAGCAGACCTGATACAAAGAATACTATCTGAGGAGTCTGTTTAAGAAATTAACTTAGGAGGTTATTTTAAGTTTGAATTATGTTTTTAGAGGTCCAGAAAAAGTCCGGAAAGAAGTTAGATTTTTGACCTATTCAAGAAAAGCTAAGGATACAAAGAAGATATCCTATTTAATGTGAGAAAGCAAAGTCTAGCCACAGATGGTGGGGAGATCCGTAGAGAACTTGAAGATGCTGATATTGATGTAACTGTTGCAGAGTCTAAGTCTTGACTGCTCAAGTAGTTGCTGAGGCATTACATGTGCTGAATCTGTTGGAGTAGAAGAGTTGTTTGAAATAAGTGAGACTGATGGTGTTATTGAAATTATCGCAGAATCTAATGAAGCAGTAGGTAAAGCAGTGGGTGAAGCAGCCGAGACCAATGATAGTATTCAAAAAGATAAAGGCATTTATGAGACATTTATGAATCTGTTGACGCTGATGTTAAAAACAAAAAATTTATGAAGTAGTAGAGGAGTTTCTTGAGATTGATGAAAATGTCTGCAAAGAGGAAGAAGTTACTTAAGCAAAGTAAAGATGTTTATCAAATGAGATTGTTGAGCTTGAAGAAGATCATGGATTTAGAGCTAATGCGATAGAAGAGTTGAGGTATCAGTAAACATCATTACCAAGAAGATGTTGAAATATTTGTTGCTGAGGTAGAAGCTATGGTAGAGACGAGTTGCCCGATGATGATAATGAACATACTACTTAAGTAACAGATATACTTGAATTTGATGGGGAAGTGCCAGAAAGTGGTAATAATGTTGTAATTACGGAAGTAGATGTTAACGAGATAGCTGGTGAAGAAGACAATTCATCTGGAGCAGATACACGGATGCTGCTGAAGCAACTGGTGCAACAAAATCTGAGATCGCCGAATACAAAGCTACATATGCATTAGTAGATGAGTATAACACTGATTGTCGGAGGTGATAGTGTTGTAGAAGTGCAGATTCTAGTTGAATTGATTCCCATATAGGACATGTCCAAGAAAAGTTGAAGTTGGCGTGGATATGATGAAGCATGCAGTTGAGTTAGTCACAGCAAAAAGTTACATATGTCGTGAATGATTAAGAAAAGAATGAAAAGGTAGTTGCGACAGGGGGAGTAAAGACTGAAGAAGATGATGGCTAACTCAGAATTCACTAAGACATCTGCTGCAGGGGAGCAAAAGCAGATGCTATGAGATGCTGAAGGAGAAGCAAAGATTTGTTCTAGCACTATCGGATGAAGAATTGAAGTAGAATGTAGATCGGGATCTTGCTATAGTAATTAAATGAGTATGATGGTATGAGAAAAGTGCTTAGGCGAAAGAATTCAGAAAAGAGCTGGATGCACATCATAAGCAGAGATAAGACAGAGCTAGAGCAGAGATACGCGAGAGCTAGAGCAGAAACGATGAAAAAATATACACTGCAATCTAGACGATCAGATAGTAGTTTCGATATTGAGAAAAAGGGAGTTTCTCAATAATATTTGGCACGAACTGGGAGTTGTTCGCTGGAAAACATCAGGAGGATGTTACTGTCTAAGAACTGTTGAAGCAATGATGATAAAGAACAATGAGGAAGAGATGTCAAGTGCACTGAAAGACAAGAATGTGCAGAGATTAAAAATTCAGAAGAGAACTGAATAAAGACGATCAGCAGAGTTGAAGCAAACCAGTTTGCTGCTAAAGAGAGGTTGTATACCTAATTCCTAAATATTCTAAAGAGGAGACCCGCATTGAGGGGGAGGACATATGTCAAAATAGACGGATATTATTTAGGGGGAGAGAGCTCCAATTTAAACTGTTGTTGACCTAGAAATGATGATCGAGGATTCTTGCCAGATTTATTGGCAAAAAGGGGGAGTATGTTTAGATGTTTTAAGAGAATATTGCTTGAGCAAAAAAAGTGTACTACTGGAGCAAAGTAGCTCAAGCAAAGCAGATATAGTGTTGAAGCAGTTACGCAAAGAGCAAAGCTTTAGAAGGATTTCGCCAACAAATTGCCAAGGGGTAGATTGAGAGTTCAATGGAGTGAACTCATTTGTGTATGGCAAGTTTGTTGCAAAGATGAGTGCGTAACTTGGTATGCAAGTAAGCGAAAGATTCAAACAGTGTTGCAGAAGTGACGAAAGAGCTGCTGGAGCAAAGTCTGAAGCGGTAACGGAAACACAGGGGTGCAGTCCTGACGAACAGCGACGTCATGGCAATCACAGGGGTGCAGTCCTGACGAACAGCGACGTCATGGCAACCACAGGGGTGCAGTCCTGACGAATAGCAACGTCATGGCAATCCGCGAGATTTTTAGAAGAAATCTCTAAGGCGGTTCATGGTTTAGATAATAATCATATGTTGATTATTACCTAATCTAATATAATTAGGAGTTTCTAAAAAGATAATGAATTCCTAATAGAATTAGAAGTTTCTAAAAATTAAAGTCGGTTAGGAATAGGAAATCTGAAGTTGATTAGAATTAGTAAGTTTCTATCTTTATCATTGATAGAACACTATAAATTCAGATGACAAAGAGCTGATCGAATCATGACTTTCTGGTAGAAGATTGAGAGAGCAGAAGTATTGAGAAAGTCATCGCACGAGCTAAGGATATTAAGCTAATTGCACGGACAGGTGCGTTGAAGGAGCTTACTGCAATTCATAGGTGATTCGCTGTCTCCTAGGAGTTAATCTTTGATATACATTCAGAGAGAGCAGAGGGTCGTTCACTTGACGAACAAGAGATCAGTGGAGTTCTGATCTGGTGGATAGCTGATAGGTTGTCAGTACTCGTGGACTGAGGTCTCCGTGAGTTGTTTCATTAACGTTCTTTGAGAAAGTCAATTTGGTGTAATTGTACTTGAAGTTATTAGTGAAACGTTTCCATCGGGCTTTGGAGTAAGCCCCCCAGACTAAGCCTTAAAGGAGTCGAACTGGGTTAACAAGATTGTGTGTCATTTATATTTTTGCATATACGTTAATCTGTTAATCTGAAACAATATCTGCTTAAGCTAACCTGGAACAGATATCGTACAAGGATCTGTGACAGACCGAATAACTAAATTTCAGTATAAATAAGGTGTATGACATCAGTATTGAATAAGAAGAATAATATCATCTAATTCATCTCTTGATCTTTTCTATTACCTCTTTCCAATCTTGTCTATCTCTTTTTTATTCGTTACGTATTTCTAAACTCGTAACATTTGGTGCTCTCGTTGAGAGACGATTATGCCTGACACACGAAGTCAAACCATGGATCTAACAACCTTAGCCGCAAGCTTTGCAGAATTCAAAACCAAAACTCAGCAGTCCATTGAGTCCATTCAAAACCATGGATCTAACAACCTTAGCCGCAGCTTTTCTATTAGGAATGTTGGAGCAGCTTATGAAAAAGTCTGTGTCAGAAAAACAAACGATGACAACCAACACTAACATGACATCGGGTTCGGGTTCGGGAATACTGTCGATACCATCAGGGACTACACATTCAAAAATCAACAATAAAAATGTACAAGAGCAGATAGTGGTGCAACTGCCACTAGCTGCGTGTTCGAATCATGCTGGTGTCGGAAGACTGCCTTGAATTGAAGTTTTGATCTTCAACGGAGAAGGGGTAGAAGGTTGGCTCTTCCAAGCGCTACTTTGAACATCAACAAACCCATGTTGAACAACAATTGATAATTGCAACATTTAATTTGGCCGGAGAAGCTTTACAATGGTATCAATGGATGTACGCTACACAACAACTTAAGGATTGGCTAGCTTTTGTACAAGCCTTACAAGCACGTTTTAGACTATCACCATATTAGAATGTTGAAGTCATGTTGAACAAACTTCAACAAACCGGAACTGTTGGAGCTTATATCGAAGATTTTGAGGCTTTATGGATGAAAACTCCTGGGTTAACATCGTTTTAAAAACTCCTGGCCAGCTCATTGCAGTTTAAAGAAGGAAATACATCGTGAATTAATATTACTCTCTCCAACTAATTAACTTGCAAGTTGCTATGGGAATGGCTCGTACTGTTGAGCAAAAACTTGGGGCTAGTCGACTACGTTCATGCCAATTGAGCATAGAGACAGGGAAATCAGCGAAAACTAATTCAACTGAGCTCCCGTGGGTTGATATGATGGGTTACAACTCGTGGGTCAGGCTGAGTTTCTATTTGATCGACCCAGCTCGACCCACGGGTTCAACTCGTGAGTTGGACTCGTGGGTTCGATACATGAACTTGTGGTTTGATCACTTAAAGTCAAGAAGTTCAACTCTCATTTCATAAAAACTAAGATTTTTGGTTAAATTTTATTCAAATTTTTATTTTGTATATTATTAAGTAATAATAATCTCTAAATATTAATATTAAAAAATTAATATCAACCCATGAGTTCAATCGGTCCAACCCGTCAGATTTATAGTGGGTTCATTTGTAACTCGTGGGTTGGGCTGGGTTGTCAATTTAATCTTCAACCCGACCTGTGGGTCAACTCGTTACTGTTTGAACCCAGCTCGTTCCAGCCCGAACCCACGTGAGTTACACTATTTTCACCCAACCCGACCCGTGGACCGACCCACTTCTATCACTACAATATCCTCTATAAATCCTGACAGCTGATTTTAACATGACAACAATGGAAACATTTTCTCCAAAAGCACACGACATTATTTGCTCTGATGACAGAAGCAATGCACTTGACAGGATATTAGGCACATCATTTTGCAATCCAATTTTGGTGCTGTGGAGACACATGTTCTGTGTGTTCCCTTGATATTTTCTTGTCCAAAAGAGCGAAAATGACCTTTTGGATATTTTCTTTTCGTTCATCAGGCGATTGAAAAACCAGACTAGATTGGCTTTTCCTGAGCCAGGTGATGAACTGGGCCAACTTTCTGCATTGTGGCTTTATCAGTTCAAGTGAGATTACTGATAACATTTCTTATTTGCTCTATCAGTTTTAGTTGTATCAGTGAGGTTTTATTATTCTTACGTCGCTTAAGAATTGGATAAACCTTAGACTCAAGGTGGAGATGCAATGAGAAAACTTGAACCATCAACCTCTAAGACCAAAGATCGAGTGGATAAGTGAATCATTTAAGTTGTAGATTGATTCAAAATGATGGGAGCCCAAGGGAATGTTATTGAAAATTAGTACAAGAAATTTGATATCACATAAGAAAATGTTGTTAATGATATGGACCCCTTGTACAGATTTAACAACAGATTCCTAATGTTGTACCTATAAATTTTAGGTGCTTCGTCAGGCCAGTTTCAAATGTTACTTTAGAATGTCATTCGGAGTATCATCTAACAGGAGGACATAAGTCATATAAACTAAGCATATTTTCCATAACCAACGATGGGCCATGGGGTATTTGTGTATGCTTTCGCGGCCTGATTACTCTAAGAGTGGTGTCAGGGTAGAGCAAACGGTAAATTACCGTTTTATAGTTTTACGGAACTAAAAATTCTTATTCCATATATCGTTATCGATTTATCAAAATTTCGGTCAAATGATAAATCAGTAAAATTCAAAAAATTAACGTTTTACCAAAAACTTACCGAAATATATATAAATAATTAATTTTTTTAACTATTTCATATTATTTTATAATACTTTCATATATTTTAATTTTTTTAATATATATTTTTAATTAATATAATAAAAAATCTATTCCATTTACTGAACTTTTTTACCGATTTACCATCGGTAAATTATCATTTTACCGAATTTTCAATAAAATGGTAAATTATTTCTAAATCAGTAATTTTCTGAAACTTGCACTCCTATAGTGTTGTTATATGCAGTGGCGGATTTAGGGGGTCAGGCAGGATCCACTTACCCTGCCAAATTCCGAATATGTATTAAATTTGTAGGATTGTACTCAGTTAATTGTGTAGCTTAGTGGTTTTCATAAGCTAAGGGTGTGATGAGGGGATGGGTTCAATTTCTACATGTGCTAATTTTAATACTTAAATACTTTAATTTAACAATAATTTTACAAAGTAAATTTAGGTCTATATGTTTCTGACCCCCTAATTTTTTTGTTCTGAATCCGTCACTGGTTATATGTACCTAAGGTTCAAAAGATTAAGAAGCCCCCAAATAAGATAAAATGTAACAATTAGGAGTGTTTTTCGTTTGAAGAAATCAATGACCAAAAAGTGGGACTGTCTGGATATTGAAGAATGAATTCAGGAGGATTTTTGTCATTTCAAACCTCGATATGCACCAAGGCGCATTTGACAATTTCCTGACTCTAGTGTCATTCAGTTACATAAATAAAGTGCTCAAGTTGGAAGAAGCGACATTTTTGAACTTAGGCAACATGCGCGCTTTGATTTTAAGTAAAAGGTTATAAGAAGATGGGCAAAGTTCAAGTGAAACAAAGAGTTTAGGTGAGATGGAAATACTTAATATCAATTGTTGGATTAGATTAATATGCGGTTGAGATTAAAGTTGATTTTATATAATGAGCAGTTGAACTCTTCTACTCAGTCACTGCACTGTTGACTACATTCTTGCTATTTTTATGACTGCTGTTATTTCCCTTATTGTGAAACTTGTGACCAGGAGTGTAACCATGCAGTTTATAGCAATGATCTTTTGTGTGTCCTGTATCATTGCAATGAGAACAAATCAAGTCTTTCTTCTTGTTTTATTCTGTTGAGAACTCTGAGAGTTATTCTGATTTTGTAATGCATACATTGCAGAGATCTCAGGGACAACAGTCATTGTAATTCCTTTATAAATTTCATCCTGTAGAACCATGGCATATGCTTCATCCACACTTGGAAGGGGTTGACGTGATACAACATTCGTTCGAACTTGTTCATGCACTTCATTCGGCCCCATTAAGAACTGAATCACTCTGGATCTGGTTCTTCTAACCTCCATGGATCTTGTGGATTTACATCTCATACCAAGGTCACGGATCTCATCTTCTTCCAATGTCTCTTCATCAACCCTTATTTGGGTCAGTTTACCATAATATTCACCAACACTCATATCTCCTTAAGTCAAATTGGTAATCTTCCTATGTAAAGCTAACAACCAAGGTTCATTAGAACCAGAAAAACACAACTGCAATGTTGACCATGCGTGCATACAGTCTTTCGCGTGATTCAATGATTCTGTAATTTTCGGTGACACCGAATTGATTATCCATGTCAGTATTATGTTATCACACTTCTCCCAGCGTGTCAATTCGTAAGGATCCGTCGGTTTTGGGAAGTCCCCTCGAACGAACCCTAATTTGGTCTTGATCGCCAGAGAGCACTCCATGGCTCTTTTCTAAGAAATATAATTGTTCAATCCGGTGAGTGGCTTGCTAACCAACAATGAACTCTTATTCTCTGAACTACTAAATATAAGAGCTATGACATGGATGAGAATCCTCCGCTAATACTTATGGTTTCACTCGAGCAAGATATAGATTATAGTTATGAATTTCCTTCTTGATGACAATTTAATCTAGAACGTATAGTTGTATGATAATATAAATCCTCACTCCCGAATGTTGGATTTATATTATAGAATTTAGACTGAGTAGCATTAGCATACGAATCCTCACTCCCGAATGTTGGACTCGCACGTAAACATCTACTTGACTAGCTTCAGTCCTCCCGGTGTTTTCACTAATCTGTCCAAATACGCTTATTAATACATTCATGTACCAAATATACTCGCTGCTCTTGCTTTGCTAATATACTCGATCTAATGGTTGTATTGATTCAAAAATAGTCTAAGTTCACCTCCCGGTCCTTCCCTAGAAAATACTACTCGACCTACTCTTCTAGACGTTTTGTCAGGACACCTAGACGTAGTGCTCGGGTATGATTCAACACACATAATAGTCATACAAGAATTGATTCATGTAAATTAGATAATCATGTTCTAGTTATTCATAAGCATTAGGGATTCATCAAATCACCATCATAAGGAAACTACTCACTCATCTCGAGTGAGAATGAAAACATGTTCAAATGATGTAAATAAAACAAGAGTAAAAGTTTAGAAATTCTCAGTGATTGATGTTCCACGGTCGAGTTCCAAGCTGCTGCTCTTCTCCTTGTTCGTGTAATGGTAGCTCGAGTACAAAGTGAAGTTGTATGGTCTTGTGTAATTCGAACGGTCCTCGAGCTCTCTCTAGCTTTCCCCACTTGGGTACTCGACTACTCTCAATCACTTGAACTCTAGGGTCTCTCCTTTTTCTCTTTTTGTGTCTCTTGTGATGCTTATATAGTGAAGAGTAACCCAAAGGGTCGAGTAAATGGAAGGTCTAGCTTATCCACTCGTATTAAATGGAGAGAGTCCATACGAAGAGTCTTGGTCACGTGCTGACTCGCTCGAGTAGTGTGTTCACTCAGTCGAGTAACATGAGTCTATGGCTTGTTTTAGCTCGAATCAAGTACTTTGGTACACTCGGTCTAAGGATTGCAGAAATGCTCCCAATTATGTCTGATTTAGGCCGAATTCACGTGTTTTTCCTCATATTTCCATGTATGCTCCTTCGTAAGGTGAAATCGTGTTTTTGACCTGAAACATTAATCTAAGTATCAAAAGTAATATATTACGTTCTAATCATGGGAAATAAGCATGAAAGTAGCGGCTTAAAATGGACATTTCTAACACTGATCAAACACCCCACATTTAATCCTTGTTCGTCCCGAACAAGAATTAAGCTTATTTCTTACTCCTAAGATTTCTAAAGTTATTCTAATCCTAGTTCACTGTCGTAGAAAATCACGAATGCATTTAGCATATGCATTAAGCCTTTAAACCTCTAGGCTTCCCTAGTGGACGAGTTTTAGTCTCGTGAGAGTTTTCAGATAACGGAATACTCACAAATCCTATAGCACATCATCCATTTATCGTATTCATTTACTTAGCTAGTCAATTTAACAAACATTCTTTTGCATTATTCTTTAATCAAAAACACTTCAAAGTATAGCTGATCATTCATGGCATGAGAAATCATTGAAAATCACTCCAAATCACGATAGTCATAAATTTCAATGTAACTCGAGAATAAGAAACTAACCTTGATTTGACCTTACTCTTCATTTCGAACTTACACCGAAAATCACAAAGTAAAACACAATTTTCAAGAGGAGTTTTACCGAACCAATCACCTATGCTAGCAAGGGCTAGTCCATAAGGTCAAGGTCAAGAATTCTTGCCCAAGAATTAGACTACACGTCGTAATCCATAAGAGTAGAGGAATTTCGGATGATTACGAGATATTTCATGAATTTTTCTCTCAAAAGCATGTCATGCCTACGTACATAAGTACAAGGATCGTCCTTAAGAAATTCTCAATGGTTATCACTCGACAGCTTCACTCGAGTCGCCAAATTATTTAGGCAATAGCAAGGACTTAAGTGGGAAACAATTTTTTTCTTTTTTTTTTTTCTTTTGTTTTGTCAAAGCAGATACTTTCAAGGGGGAAATACTAGATATTTGAAATTTTATTTTCTTTCCTAACCCTCGGCAAATGCTCGACTTTATTGGATAACCCCACACTTAAGACTTGACTAGATGCCAAAATATTAACTCGAGTGTTACAACAAATGCACCATATATTACGAGATATGCTTAAGTCACCTAAAGGCAATACAATAACTTTATGAAATATTATCCATGTTTTGTTCAAAAATTTCCTCTATGAAATTGGATAAAACTTTGCTTTTCTCAAGGTGTTATGTCAAAAATTTCTAAGAAAAATCAAATTAGGCAAGCTCTTATGTTGAGTCACAAGAAATGAATTTTCTATCATGAAAATCGTTCAATTCAAAAAATTTCAATTCATGAGTTTCTCAGCAAACATTTTTAATCGAAGTGCTCGATCTTGTTTAGCATGTTTAATTGACATTTTTCAAAGTGTTTTTCATTTAAATAGTAGGATGTATGCAAATTTTGAAAAGTATGCAATGTATATATCATGAAAATTTGTATGCATACTACTCCCCACCCCACACTTAAAAATTTGCTTAGTCCCTAAGCAATAAATTAAGATTAAGGTGTAGAGATACTTAGCTGGTTGTCGAGTATTTCGTTCTTGACATTATTCTTCGTATCTTGACTTTCCAATGCGCTGCACATGTATCATTCTTGCAATGCTAACAAAGATTTGTCATTATATAACGAACAAAGCAAAACATGATAGATAATCAAGTTAAAATGTTCAAACAAGTGCAAATGTCAAGTACTCGATCAATCTGTGGTCGAGTAGTGAAAGTTGGTTTTATGGATTGTTTGATTGTTCCTTTGAGAGATTATGAAGTCATCGGGTGTTTCTAAGGATTCGGAAGTTGTTTCATTATCAGACTCGTGGATAGGGACTTGTTCGTTGTCACCTACGTTATCTTCTGCATCTACGAATTCTTCATCTTCTTGAGCGTTTTCTTCGGTCGAGTGATGCAATGTAGGTCGAGGTGGTGATCGGTATCCTTCACACGAGGTGTGAGTGAACAATGTCTTCATCATTTCTCCTTGCCAAATAGCCATGTCGGTATACCAACTAGTGATGTCCCTTTGCCATGCAATCATATTTCTAGAGTTCCTTAAAAGCTCATCAAATGAGTTGGTCTCGGGCGGCAACTCGGGCTGCTCGAGTGGTGGTGAGTCGGGACGAATATCATCTTTGTCCTTGTCTTCGGTAAGACAATAATATCTCCTCCGCTGAGTTTAATCTTCTTAACAAGTCCACGACTTAGTAGCTCGACCTCTCCTAGTACTTGTTTCGGCAATGCCTTTCTCGGGTCGAGTGAAAATCCTACATGCTTAGCAAGCATGGTAACAAAATGTCCTCCACCAATGTACAATCCATTGAATGACTTCAAGTGTCCTAGTGATGCAAGTGAGCACATCAAACGGAAGATCCTCGTGCATACAACACATATATATCCAAATCATCCTTGTTCACGAATCTTCCCTTATCACTACGAAGGTATAGGCAAGTAGCTATGAGACGATGTATAAACTTCCATTCCGAACTTCTAATCTTTGTAGCCGTGCTACCCGACTTATAATCCATACTACCGTTTGTGATTTCTCTCCAAACTATGTTCCTCATATTCTTAGTGATCGGTAAACATGGTTCGCAATGCTCCAAACCAAATGCAATTCTTAAATCATCACTAGAGAGAACAAAGTCCTTGTTTCCCAAACGAAATTTCCATTCTTTCACAACTTCTACCTTGTGCTTTCTTAACTCGACCACTCGCCATTTGGTCTTAAGTGAATAAATAAACTCGCGCACTACCTTTTCGTACACGCCCGGATCATCACCAAACACAAATCCTAATCCATGGTTCTTAAACCTCGGCTCAATCTTATCAAAAATCAACACCACTTTGTCTAGAAATTCAATGTCCGGAAATAAAGGAGTAAGAACTTTGAAATTCCTAAGCTTCTTTTCCCTTACTTTCATCTCCGAATCTAGTCTAATTTGTGCATTGAACGGATAGGGAGTAGATTCAACAAAAGAGGGGTTGTTACCATCAATAGGTCGAGTTGCACTCGAGTCGGCCGGGTGAGGGTTCTCTTCCGGTCGAGTGACTTCAATTCTTTGTTTAGACAACTTCCTTCTCTTGAAAACTACTTTGCTCCGCTCTTGGTTTTCCATTGGTGTTCGAATTTGTGTAGGATTTGGGAAAGGTGAGATTTTGGTTGAGTGAAGTGAAAATGGCTAAGTGTTTGAATCGGTCGAGTTAGGGTTTGTTTTGTGTAGTTGGGCCAGGTTTGTTTAATGTTTAAGGTGATATGGCCCAACAGCTTGACTCGGTCGAGTGAATCAGATGACTCGACCGAATGGAAGAGTTTAATTTTGTTTAAGTGCAGGTTCACTCGGTCGAGTGACCTTCTTACTTGGTCGAGTGGGCTCGACCAAAATTCAGAAATTAATTGAGTTTTTATTTTTCTTTTCAAGGTGTTTTAATTCTGAATTTGATTTTTGGATAACCCTAAAATTTGGTAAGTGATAAATTTCTTCTTTATTGAATATCTAACTTTGTTTTCCAAAGAAAGACATGATTATTTGTAGAAGAAATAAGAAAATGAGGTTTAATCACTCATCCGACTCGATCTCAATTGGTTCTCCATTCGACTTGCGAAACTCCTTGATAGTCACCCTACGAACCTCATACCACTCAATACCCGAATTATTTTTCTTAGGCTTCTTGGACCGTGTTTTGCTCGAGGTAGCTTTTTCCTTACCCTTATCTTTGCTTGTATGATTGAAGTTCCTAACCGAGTGCGCGTTCTCAGAAGGGTCTTCTTCCTCTTTACTTCCTTATAGGCAAATTCCAACTTAGCGGGTTGTTTGGCGAGGAATGCTAATTTCCTTAACAAGTTAAAGTCCAATTCGCGGAATTCAGTGTATCTCTCGGGTAGAATAAATTGGCAACCGATGGCTATGCTAGTGATCAATGAAGTACATCCCACGTACTGTGAAGAGTAGTAAGCTTGCCGCATACCCTTGAACATGGTCGTAAACGCATCAAACCAATTGATTGGTTCATCTTGGTCGAGTGCCCACATAATGTTCAAGTCCTCTCGGGTAACAACATCAACAGTTTCGGTTGGCAATTTATGTTCGTAGCGATCAGACGATGCACGTACTTCCAAACGGGATTCTTAATAGACGATGGTGAAGGCGAGTCTCCAATGAAGTCTTGGCGGCTGATGTCTTTCCATATCTGAATTCTTTGTGATTTCGTAGCCAAGTGACAAAGTCCTCCTTTAGGAAATCCGAAGATATCGATATGCTTCTTGTCGAGTCCAATAAAAGTCCAAGTCTTGAATTCTGAATTGCCATCTGTCTACCATGATAAAAGTCCAAGTCTTGAATTCTGAATTGCTCTAACAGCGTGAAACAATGGATAAAATATAAGAGAGACCTAGAGCACTCCCTACCATGATATTTTTTATCATGAGATTTTATAATGAGCGATGGTACAAAATACCATGCATCCCCACCATGGTTTTTTGCATGGTTTTTTTATCATCGCATGGTTTTTTCATAGTTTTTCATGAAAAAAACCATTCCATGGTAGAATTTGAGAATCTACCATGAGAATTGATCCAATCAAAACGTGCCACGTGTACTGTGTCAGAACTTTTTACTGTTCGTATTAGATATTATAATGATTATATCTTAAAAATAACAAAACTTTGATTTTAAAAAATATATCATTTAACTTAACTCTATTAAGTCTACAAATGGACACCCATTTTGATATATTTTGATATGTTTTTGAATAATTTTATTTATTAATTGATGGGTTTGAGAAAAAATGATGGTTTTTTCTTGTGAATCATGACGGGGATGTCCATGATCTTTTTTACTATGAATCATGATTTGCTGAGAGATAAAATTGAAGAGAGATACGGATGGTAGATTTTTTAGCATGGTGAAGGATGCTCTAAACCTCGATTTTAACATGTTTGATTTTTAACAAGTATTATCAAAAATGCATTTGACTTTGTAATTATTCCTTAATATTTGTTATCTAATTCAATGTGATTTTTAATACATTTGACTTTATAATAGAAGGTTAAATTTGGAGAGATATTAATTTTTTGGGAGACGGAAATACTTAATTTTAATTGTTGATTTCGATGATCCGACTGTTGAGATTAAAGTTGTTTTAATTAAAATGAGCGGTTGGATTTGCAAAAAATCTCAGTGGTTGAGTTTGACGGTTTATTTAGAAATTGAATCTCATTCATTGGATTATCAATAATTAACATTTGAGATTGTATCTCACGATCCTACATTTATATATATCAACTGTACTCTTATAATAGATACTCTCTAAAATGCGTTTGATTTTTAATTATTCCTTAATGTATATTCTTTTTTTCAAATTTGATATCTTTCTACATATTTTTAATCAATCTTAATTGATTGGCATCTGGAATGTATTGACCAACAATATTATGTTTCATTTATTTAGTCGATTCAAAATTATATATAAAATTTTCTATTTGGAATGTTAATTATTCAAAATTTACATTTGTAAGAGCACATCTCATTCATCCATCTCATTCACTATTTTATCAATTGGGTGACACGTGTCTACCTTTTGGATCGTTAGATAACACTTTATAAAAATGGGTAAGTGCATGGTTGTCACGTGACACCAAATTGATAAAATGATGGATGAGATGCATAGTTGAAATATGATCTTATGAATTTAAATTAATAGTATAGAACTATTTGAACGATTCTCTTGATTTTGATGTTCATGTTTTTATTTAGGGATTATTGTCGAAAACCACCTCTTATAGGGCGTAATTGCCGAAAACCACTCCTTATACATTTTATTGCCGAAAACCACCCTTTGTTCGTCTGACTTTTGCTGACCGACACATTTTAACGGAAAACGTTCAATTAGTGTTAAATCTCCGTTAGATGGATTAATTAGGCATTAATTAGGTTAATTAATTAGGTTAATTCAATTAATTAGGTTACGGCCTATAAGGGGTGGTTTTCGATTTTTACGGCCTATAAGAGGTGGTTTTAGGCAATCTCCGACGGGTGGTTTAACCTAGTTGTTTGATGCACAATTATTTGCATATCGATTGGAATATTACTATATTCTATATTAGACTCTTTGTGCAACAATTACTATATTCGATGAAAGAAACGTAAATATGAAAGAAGTTAGGGGTAAAATGAGACTCTTTGTGCTTTATATATACGATAGATGGATATATATATAGAGAGGTTGTATCATGTGGATCCTCTCAATTTGGTGGACTCGTGGATCCCCTCTGGTATCCGTTGATTGCATTTTTTGGATGCATCAGATTGCGCCACGTATGTGCATTTGTCATGTGCACATCACGTGTGCACATGACAAATGTACACGTGCAAGTCACGTGCTTCATTAATGCGTTGGCACAATCTGGTGCGTCCAAAAAATACAATCAATGGGTGCAAGAGGGGATCCACGAGTCCACCAAATTGAGAGGATCCACATGATACAATCTCTATATATATATATATATATCCATCTATCGTATATATAAAGCACAAAGAGTCTCATTGAATTGGTCGATTAGATTGACAGACGGAGTAATACAAAAGTGTGAAATATTGTATAAAATAATAAAAAAAAGGGTCAGAGAATTTAGAGATACAGGTGGTTTTCGCCAATTACGGCCTATAAGAGGTGGTTTTCGGCAATTATCCTTGTTGAGATTTGGGGTTGAATTAATTGAATTTTATTAACCTAATTAATTGAATTAACCTAATTAATTAACCTAATTAATGCCTAATTTATCCATCTAACGGAGATTTAACACTAATTGAACGTTTTCTGTTAAAATGTGTCGGTCAACAAAAGTCAGATGAACAAAGGGTGGTTTTCGGTAATAAAATGTATAAGGGGTGATTTTCGACAATTACGCCCTATAAGAGGTGGTTTTCGACAATAATCCCTTTTATTTAACCATATAATCTGGATTAGGGCCGTCCCAACACAGAGGCAAACGAAGCCCTGCCTCAAAGGTAACTAATTTTTTAAAAAATTAGAATTAAAGAAGCTTTAATTTACAACTAATAGTTCATTTAATCTCGTTTCAAGGGTTCATTTAAAAAATCATATAAGAAAGTGGCCTAATTTCAGTACTTGATTTAGGCCCTCAAGTGCCTCGAGCCATCCCTGAACCGAAGTACTGTAGTAATAAATAAATTATTCCTGTGCGAACAATATATTAATGAATTTGTATGGACATATTCACATATTAAAATAATAAAGAATGAGTACCATTGTATACATGCAAAATGCAATACTTGTGGCAAAATAAGATAAATATGCAATTTACACAAAACTTGAGAATCTAGAATTTAAAGATGGGTAACAGGTGACGAAGAGTGTCTGTGACATACGCAGTGCAGCAAAGATGCAAAGTACAAACCAGCAGCGAAGCTTGACATTCTGTAAGATTACTTGAAAGTCAAGTAAAGGCGATGGAACAACATTTGTTGATATATGAGAATATTTTCTCTTATCAAGGGAAGAAGAACAAGTTTTTATGAGGAGAAACATTTTCACCATCAGCAAAGTCATAGATCTTGGAGCCATAGTTGTTGAGGAGATTTGAGTTAAAGGTGAAACAATAGATAAAGCTTGTTGCAGTTACGGACAAGTTAAAGTCGGGTAACCTCAAATTACGGACGCATTATCCCAAAGCGGGATATCAAATAATATATAAAATATTTACTTTTAATGCTTATGTTCCAGTCGAAAAATTCCTAATATGTCATCTCAAATTTTATCACAACAATTATTGAGAAAAGTTCTATTTAACACTTGGTAGAACTACAAGTTTCTTTTCAATAATTGAAAAAGTTCTTTCAGATTTTTCTGATGTTGTTAGGACCGTGATTAGTTGTACCTCACAAAGTCTAGGAACTGTTAAGGATCTAAACCAAGTTTGCATGTTCAAGTACCTCATAATATAAAGCAGCGGAAATACGTCTAAAGATTTTTCTTATTAATCAATAGACTGTACAAATACTTACAATTCGTACACATGCAATAGTGTTACCAACTATCACACACAAGTCACATATACCTGATGATCCCGGACCACCAATCGCGACTCCCAGAGACAAGTCCCTCGGGTTCCGAACCCTCGACAAGTCCCTCTCAAATAATGAGTATCATCAGCAGATCTCTAACTCAATGCCAAGTGAGTAATGACAGATATTGCTCTCGAAACTCTTCTGGGACAGGTCCTTCGACAAGTCCTCCTCTGGACAACCACCTCCTGTGGTACCTGAAGACAATCACCTCCTGTGATGTCTGTCCTGAGACAACCACCTCATGTGGTCGCTGACCTGAGACCATCACCTCATGTGATATCTCCTAGAGACAACCACCTCCTATGGTCGCTGACCTGAGACCATCACCTCCTGTGATATCTCCCTGAGACAACCACCTCATGTGGTCGCTGACCTCTGATCAAAGTACTTGATGCACATGATGTGGCTTACTCAAGTATGCAACCACCTCCTGTGGTTGCTAACCTCTGATCACAGTACTTGATGCACATGTTGTGGCTCACTCAAGTATCTAAACCTGTTGGGTGTCACATCCTCGGGTGTGATTAACCTCGGGTTTCACCACTGATTTCTCCAGTAGTTTCGCCAAATATGAGCTGCTCCTTGTATGAGTATTTATAGGGATGGTTACCAACATGACCGTTACCCACTACTCCACTCCTCAGATTCAGCTCCATGTCTTCCCGTGAAAATCTCCAACTTGACTTAGTTTGTTATCTCCCACGAGCTCAAGTCTCTTCCAAGTCATGTGTGTCAGCCTCAACGTCCTCCCACATTTTTCTCAACTGACGTTTGACTTGTTTTCGGACTGTTGTGACTTCAAGTCCCACTGCGTCCAACGCAGGTTCTTGTTCCTCATCTGTGTCTGTCAGGTACATGTACCTGCACACTCAACTCAGATATTAGTCAAGTGTTGTCATCATCAAAACTCACTGGGGTACATGTCCCAAACAGATGTGATTATAATTCTTAATGACCTTCCTAAAACATGATCCCCAAGTTGCATCGGTACTACTATCTGCATTGCGAAAATTCAAAAGATTGCATCCTTTTTGTGTGATACTTATCAAGACTGGCTGGCCATGAAGCAAATTACACACCGTGACTTGATTTAATAGTAATATCTTCTCTCAGGTCCGGACTACTAAAAGCCAAAAGTCCATAATTAAGTCTTGCAAGCTTCTTGTGGACTCTAGGTAGTCTTTACGACTGAAAAGGTTGTAGCTGAAACTCATCGTAAAAAGAAAGTTAATTGAGCACTTGACGTGCGTGTAATTAAGTCGTCAAAGTACATTGCATGCATGCTCTTTTCCCGATTAAGTAAATTCATAAATTGTGACTTAGCAAATACTATCATATTTTTCATGGCAATCGAAGACTATTTGCTGTCGCATTGGGATCATGTACTCCTTATGGCATAGATTTTTCATGTTGCGCAAGAATAATGTGACAGCTTGCTACGTTGTTTAACACCTTTACATCTATTTTTGCTCATAATTAATACTCTATATATTCAAAGCAATGTGCAGGATGTGATTTCAAAAAAAGATTAATTCCAAAAAATGATATGGCATTGTGCATAATTTTTCATGACAATAAAAATCATTATAGTTGACATGCATCTTATGTTATAGTTAAACGTTTTTATTTTAGTTATATTATTATTTAATATTACCTGATATTTTCTTTAATGGTGTGTGTTCACTTCGCCGAAATGGAATGCATTTCGTGGGAATGGAATGGTGAATTTGGACATAGTTTCATTTTAGATTCATCCTTTCATTCCATTCCAAGTGATTCCATTCCGGCGAAGTGAACACACCCTAAAAGTATAACGTAGTATTTTATCCAATAATATTTTATCCTCGTGATCACAATTCAGATTTTGGGATTGTAACAACCTTTTTTAGAGAGTTGAAAAAGCAGTTGAGCTTTGGAATTCATCTCTCTTAACTAAAATGAATTTTATCTATCATCAAATCTTGACATTTGGCCTCCTCCTTCTCTGCCTCTCTTCCAGACTCAAAGCTCAAGAAGTTGGTAAGCATTATTAGTATTCAGTCTGTGTTAGTTTGTTGTTCTAATTGTTTAGAGATTAATATTTCCATAATTATGAGTGATGAAATAATGTGTGGATTTTAGAGGATGAGAGGGAGTTTGATTACATAGAGGGGAGTGAAAAGGGTCCTACAAAATGGGGAGATCTTAAAAAAGAGTGGGCAGCTTGTAAGAAAGGCGATCACCAGTCACCGATTGATTTGAATAGCCGGAGAGTTGAGATTATCCCTGAAATGGGTGGGTTACATAGACAGTACTGGTCTTGTAAGGCCAAAATCAAGAACCGAGGTCACGACATTGCTGTAAGTAGAAGACATAATACATAATGTGGTAAAACATGTTTCCTCAATATCCATGTTGTTTTTAAAATGATGTTATTTTGTGCAGGTTGAATGGGAGGGCAATGCAGGATGGATCAGAATAAATGGCAGCATATATAATCTCACACAATCACACTGGCACTCTCCTTCTGAGCACACTGTTAATGGCAAAAGGTCACAAATCTCTACTTAGCATTTTTATAGAGTTTTTGTTACTACTTAAATTTGATGTTGAATATAATTGTAATGGAATGGTAATGAATAATATAAATGTTATACTCATTCTTAAAAACATACACTTCCCTCTGCTAAGTCCAATTGATTCAATCAGGTTTTTTATTATTCCAACTGGCCACAAGAATCTATATTCTCGAATAAGTTTTGGTTCTAAAACTGAATAAATGTTTTGGAGTTTTTCCATGAAGGTGATGCCATTCTATAACTATAGACTTCTTGGAATCATGTGCTCTTGTGTGTTACAAATTTATACCAGTTTACGTAAACGTTTAAGACAACTACGTACACTAAGCTTTCCTTCTTCTATAACGTGTTATTTTTGGCATATATGTATTTCAGGTATGATATGGAACTTCACATGGTTCACAAGACAGATGATCCCAAGGCAGTGCACAAGCTGGCTGTAGTTGGAATGTTCTACAATCTCGGACGAACTAATCCCTTCCTTTGCGAGGTAAATTATTCAATCTTTGAGCGTAAATACTTTCGGGAGATTAAAATTTATATTAACAAAAATAAATAATCTTAGCAGCTGTTAAAAAATGTCTCACTGATGATGGAAGGACACTCTGATAAAGAAGTGAAGGGTCTTAAGATGGTTGATCCGAATGAGATCAGAGTGGCCGGACAAAGATTCTACCGATACATTGGGTCATTAACCATCCCTCCATGCACAGAAGGTGTCATTTGGACCATTAACCAAAGGGTAAAAACACTTTGAATATTACACAATTTACATGCTCTACATTTAGTCCTAATTCAAGATATATACTTTCACAGGTGAGGACAGTTTCAAAAGAACAACTTGCATATTTGAGAGAAGCTGTTCATGACGTAAGTGCATGCATTAGATAATTTACAATTCAAGAAATCGTCGTTAAGATATTAACGATCATAGTAAATATGTCTTCTTTTTTCTGCAGCATGCAGTGAACAATGCAAGACCGGTTCAAGCTTTGAACCGCAGGGGAATTTACTACTACGCTCGAGTTAGATCTGATTAGGATACCATTGTACCAGTTTGCTGCTACATGTTGAATTATCCAGAAATAAATAAGACCTTAATATGTTGCTATCTAATGGGGTACTAGAAAAGTGCCTTATGAGATCCATAGGAATTCTAGTTGAAAGGTTATTTTCAGTCTGCTGGTTGACAACATTTTATTCATTTGAAATGTTCTGCACGTGATGCCAACATTAAAAAAGTGGTATATATGACGCCATTACCCAAACCTTAAACATTGTTTGTTGGGTGTCCATCTAAATCTTTAAAAAACATTTTTGTTTCCAAAATGAATATCCTAATTTAAATTCACTATAATTTCCAACTGATTTAAATATTATCTGATTAGTAATTTCGTTTTTATTATATTATAAAACCACTTTTAACGCCACCTGATTTATATGTAATTTCCACCTTTATCTTGTTCCTGATTATGTATAAAAATATGTAAAACTTACAGTAAAACGTACAAAATTAAAATCCTCTTTAATATTTATCATAATAACCATGTTTTCATTAAGTCTTTTAAAAAATACTCATATTTCAAAAATAACATTTTTATTATTTTTCGATTATTTCAATAAATATATTATTTAAACAGAATAATTAACCTTATAACCTTATCTTTTTGCTTTCAAAATTCAATTAAATATGCAATTTATATGAAAATTAGCGAGAACGATGTATTCGGATGGATGATAAAAAAGGCCCCAGTCGGGAACCCAAAAGAAAGGGAACACCAATCAAAGGAGTTCAAGAGGAGGATTGTGGGGATTTGGCTATTCTAATGAAGTGCCAAGGTGTTGATACATGGTCCCCATGTTGATTTGATGATGACAACACGTTACTCATATTTAATTGAGTGTGCAGAGGACATGGTCCTGACAGGCTGCATACGGGACATGAACCAGGACTACACTGAGATATGCATGGAATCATGATGCTGATAAAAGAGTGAGTAGATAAGTCGAAGCAACTGCTGGAGCAACTGCTGGACACCTGGAAGAATCACAATGCAAAGGAAGTTATTGTGATGTTCAATGGCGGTTACACGGTGGTTACTCGTATGGGTAAACCAAAGAATCTCTATGCATTGAACTACCTGGAATTGCTGAGAGAGTCGCAAGCAAGGTGCAAGCACATTCTGATCATCGGAAAGTTGATTTTCAGAAGTACGGAGCGTACATAAGTGCGTGCAGGGCAGAGGAACTTGTCCTAAGAGTCACGATTGTGGTTTTAACCTTCAGGCTAAGGTGACTGTTTTTGATAGTCTGAGACACTATTGTACAGATATTGTAACGCTTGTACAGTCTATTGATTAATAAAAGTAATCATTAGACGAATTTCCGCTGCATTTATATTTCTGAGGTACAAGTACCTGCTAACTTGGTCTTAGTCCTTAACAAGTCTTAGACCTAGTCTTTACTGCTAACAAGCGATCCTATCAATTGGTATCAGAGCCGCTGGTTCTAGATCTTGTTGAGCATTGCAGGTATGTCAGGAGACTCGTTTGCTACTCCACCAAAGCTGAAGGTGGAGAATATGCGTCATGGGCAATTCGGTTTGAGGAACATGTCCTCGCACTGGACGGAGAAGTTTGGCAGATAATTGAACAGGGCCGTCAAATCATCCAGGATGATACTGATCCAACTAAAGAGAAACCCAGGGCTTTTTACACCACTGCAGATTACAAGAAACTCCAGAAAAATGCTCAGGCTATGAAAGTTCTGCATTCTGCACTTGAACCTGGTGATCTGGACAAGGTCATGATGTATAAAGATCCCGCAGAAGTTTGGGATGCTCTAAAAGGATTTATGAAGGTTCTGGTGATGTGAAGAAGAACAGGATCATTACCGCTCAGATGAAGTTAATAACCTTCGTCAAGGAAAGGATGAGTCGCTTCATGACTATCATTCTAAGTTCCAGGGAAGTTTGTCTACACTGTCCAGATTGGGAAAGGAACTTGAGCAATGGGAAGTTACTCACCACTTTCTGCAAGGACTTAGTCCAGCATGGGATAACATATCAAGGACCCTAGCTGCTCTCCCTGATACTAAGAGGATTACTCTTGAGGAACTAGTCTCAAAGCTGGAAAGTAACATGCTTATAGAGAAATGTAAGTTTGAGGGACGTGAACCTCAGAAGGGTGGGAAGCAGATAGCACTGGTCAGTGAAAAGGACAAAGACAAGGAGAAGTCTAAGTCCTCGAACGGTAAGGGCAAAGGAAAAGGAAAAGAAAAGGAATCCGATGAGAAATCCGATGATAAGTCAGACATGGCATTGTTGTCCAAGGCTTTGCAGATCGCAAGTAAGAAACTTGGTTCAAAGGACTCGTCTTCCAAACGCACCGCCGGTAAGGATGATGAGTGTTTCTATTGCAAGAAAAGGGACACTTTGCTAGAGATTGTAGAAAGAAAAAGAAGGATAAAGCTGACAAGGAGAAGTCAAAGGATGACAAACCGGATGAGAAACAGAAAGACAAGAAAGCTATGATAGCAACTTGGGGTGATTCAGATGAGGACAGTGACCTCGACAGTCTGTTTGGGTCTAGATCTTCCAGAAGGAATTACTGCTTAATGGCAAAGGAAGAATCATCTACATCTGAGGTAGATTCTTCTTCTTCTGATTCATCTAAATATACATCACATTCTACTTTAATGTTTCTTATTAGAAGGCTTTGTGATAAGAATGATGAATTGTCTAACCTTGTTGAAAAGCAAGAAGTTGTCATTGAGAAGAAGTCTGCCAAGATACGGCAACTTCAGAATGAGCTCGTTGGAAAACGAGAAGCTGTTTTGCAGGTTCAAAACCTATGGCTAGAAGGAACAGTTCCAGAGTTCAGAAACCTAAACCGGGACTAGGTTATGGTGAAGTGACTATTCTGAAGAGAGGTCCAAGTGCTGTGAACCCAGGACTCCACGGGTGAAGGTGGATCTTCATGACGAGGCAAGGATATATGGTAAAGGATATCATATTTGGGCAAAAAGCGCTCTAGGACAAAGACCAGCGGGATCAACCTCAACAAACAGAAGGAAAAGGTTGCTGAGTTCAACAAAGTGGATTTCAGAAAGAGGAAAATCTGTTACCACTGTGGAAAGGAAGGTCATCTCTGGAAAAGCTGTCATGCAAGAAAGTTTCCAAAGCAGGGGACATGTACCAGACAGAATCAGTCTGTCAAACTGATGTTTTAAATTCTCCAAAGAACATTTCTAGTGTTAACTTTGTGCTGACTTGAAACCCAAAAAGGCTAAGCTAATTTGGGTACGTAAGAACTAATCATTTCTGTGCAGGTAGAGAGAGGAACAGGTCCATGGTATGTAGACAGTGGATGCTCCAGCCACATGACTGGAAAGGTGGACTACTTCTCTTCTCTACAACAACATTCCGGAGGTTCAATTACCTTTGGAAACAGAAGTAAAGGTGAAATTCTAGGCACAGGTATGGTTAAGTTAAATAAGAAAGTTAGTGTAGATAATGTAGTTTGGTCCGGAACTTGAAGTTTGATTTACTTAGTGTTTATCAACTCTGTCAAGATAGTAATAATAAAGTTGTATTTACTTCTAATGAGTGCTATGTGAAGTCTCTAAGAACAGGAAAGATTCTTCTCAAAGGCATCATGGAAAATGGAGTATATATGACTGATCCGGACTTTGACCCAGACGAGTATCTATGTTGTCTTCAAAGGCAGATGATTCAGGTTTATGGCACAGGCGTCTAGGTCATGTGAATCTCAGGTTGATGAAAAAGCTTCAGAGGTTGGATTGGTTCGGGTTACCAGAAGTAAGTCATGTACCTGATCAGGTTTGTGTTCCTTGTACTAGAGGCAAGCAGACCAGGACCTCATTTCAGCCTAAGAATGTAGTCAGTACCAGCAGACCTTTGGAGTTAGTGCATATGGACTTGTGTGGACCTATGAGGACTCAGACCATTGGAGGTAACAAGTATGTGTTCGTTTTGGTTGATGATTATTCAAGGTATACATGGACAATATTCATTTCTTCCAAGACTGAGGTATTTGATCAGTTTGAGGTTTGGGTCAAGGCTGTGGAAACAATGCTGGGTCAGAAACTTAAAAGTATCAGATCAGATCATGGTACTGAGTTTGACAATGCAGATTTCATCAGCTGGTGTGCCAGTCAGGGAGTTTATCATAACTTTTCAGCGCCAAGGACTCCACAGCAGAATGGGGTAGTGGAACGCAAGAACAGGACCCTGGAGGATATGACCAGGACTATGTTGCTGGAAAGTGGCCTGCCTAAGAGGTTTTGGGGAGAAGCAATGAACACAGCTTGTTATGTTGAACAGAGCTATTTGAGACCAATCTGAACAAGACTCCGTATGAGCTGCTGAAAGGACGTAAACCCAACATTTCTCACTTGAAAGTCTTCGGGTGTAAGTGCTTCATTCACAACAACGGGAAGGATCAGCTAGGAAAGCTAGATCCGAGGAGTGATGAAGGTATATTTGTAGGGTATTCAGCTCACAGTAAGGCATACAAGGTGTACAATCAGCAAACTCAGAAAATGGAGGAAAGCGTACATGTGGTCTTTGACGAGAATGTCATGCCTAGGAAGCCTGCTGAGGACCAAGTCCAACAGGAACCAGCAGAGGAAATCTTTGTATTAGCTCGACCAGATGTGTTCCATGCTGAAGGAATCATTGGTTATCCAGCACAAGGGTGTTGATGAGGTACAGGAGGTTGCCGACGGAAATCCAGCACAAGTGTTGATGAGAATCCAGTTCAGATACCTGTCCCAGAGGAACGGCAGGTGGAACAAGTCCAGGTTACTGATCAGGATCAGGTAGCTGAGGATGGTAACAACGATCAGAATCCAGTAGAGGAAGTTATTGGAGATGTAGTTCCGTTGAGAAGAAACCCTAGAGAGAGACAACCAAATGTCAGACTTCGGGATTACTATTGCTATGCAGCGTTTCAGGGGGAACAAGTCCAGACTGCGTTTGTATCCCTGATTGAGCCAAAGAAGGTAGAAGATGCACTTAAGGATCCAGATTGGGTTCAGGCAATGCAAGAAGAGCTGCATCAGTTTGAAAGGAATAAGGTTTGGAGACTTGTACCTAGACCAGAAAAGAGAAAGGTGATTGGTACTCGTTGGGTGTTCAGGAACAAGAAGGATGAGAAGGGAGTCATTGTCGGAACAAGGCTCGGTTGGTTGTACAAGGGTATAATCAGCAAGAAGGCATCGATTATGATGAGACCTTCGCACCGGTGGCAAGGTTAGAGGCCATCCGACTTCTCATTGCTTATTCAGTTCAACATGGATTCAAGCTCCATCAAATGGACGTGAAGACAGCGTTCTTGAATGGGAACCTGAAGGAGGAAGTTTATGTGAAACAGACTCCAGGTTTTGAGGACACAGTCCATCCAGACCATGTTTATGTTCTTGACAAAGCACTTTATGGGTTGAAACAGGCACCAAGGGCATGGTATGAAAGGTTGTCAGATTTCCTAATAGCTCATGGATATGAGAGAGGAGCAGTGGACAAGACATTGTTCCTTCTGAGGACAAAGAAGGATCTGTTGTAGTTCAGGTCTATGTCGACGACATTGTCTTCGGGTCAACCAGTGATGAATTGGTAAGAAGTTCACTGAGCTTATGGAAAGTGAATTTGAGATGAGTATGGTCGGGGAATTGACCTACTTCTTGGGACTTCAGATTCAGCAGATGGAGAATGGGACTCAGATACATCAGGCCAAGTACTTGTCCGAGATAGTGAAAAAGTATGGACTTGATCAGTCAAAGCCCTCTGCTACTCCAAGTTCGACCAGCAGTTCCTTGTCCAGGGATGAAACCTCTCCAAAGGCAGATCCAACACTTTATAGAGGAATGATTGGTTCACTACTGTATTTAACAGCAAGTAGACCTGACATTATGTTCAGTGTTTGTGTCTGTGCCAGGTACCAGTCCGATCCGAGAGAAACACACGTGAAAGCTGTGAAAAGGATCCTGAGGTACTTGAAGGGGACCAAGAACCTTGTTCTGTGGTATCCGAGGTATAAGTCCTTGACACTGGAAGGATACACTGATGCTGATTATGCCGGGGACAGATGTGACAGGAAGTCAACGTCCGGGATGGCTCAGTACCTTGGATCTTGTCTTGTCTCATGGGGTCCAAGAAGCAGAATTCGGTAGCTCTTTCCACAACCGAAGCTGAGTATGTTGCTGCCGGAGCATGTTGTGCACAACTTCTTTGGTTAAGGAATCAGCTAAGTGATTTCAATCTCTACTTTGATCATATTCCTATTTACTGTGATAATACTAGTGCTATATGTGTAGCTAAGAATCCAGTACATCATAGTAGAATGAAACATATTGAGATTAAACATCATTTTATAAGGGATTGTGTAGAAAGGACTTGTTTCTATGGAACTTGTAGGACTGAGGAACAAGTCGCGGACATATTCACCAAAGCTTATGCAGGGAAACATTCGAGAAGTTCAGGACAGCACTTGGTATGATTTCTACCTAGTGAGGTATCTCTAAACTTAACCCTCAATGATTGGTTAGAATAAGGGTAAGCATTGATACATATGTCCTAAAGTATGTGAATCTGCCTATGTGTGAATAGAATGGTTGCATGCTTTACTTCTTGATTAAAGGTGAAATTGTCTTTTTTGCTTGGATTGTATTTGCTTCTTAGCCAAGTACCTTCCGGATCTTGATCCTCAGTAGCCTCATGAAGGAAGTGTACCAGCCTCCTTAGCCAAATACTCAAAGGTACGTTTTGTGTGATTTTATGAGTGTTTGAATTGTGATGTTCGCACTATAGACCCTTACGGTCAAGCCAAACCATCACAATGTCCCTTGTGGAGTTCATGATAAGGTCGGGTACAGTATTCACTTGTTCAGGACAATGACCAGATTTGGTAGTTGAGCAGATTTAAAGGTATTGTCTCAGTGGTTTAATGCATGTCAGAAAAGGAGACAAAGTCCTGCGCAGTCAATGAATTGATTGGGAGGTGGAATGAGATGCGTGTATTTTGGTTTGGGAAGCCGAATCGTTTTGGGAGTTATGATTTGATTGGTTTGAATTTTGAATTTGAACCAAAGGGATTAAAGGATAATCGAGAAGATAACCTCTCACCGCAAATCTAGCTACCAACTCAAAAACCCTAATCGACG
>QZGG01001873.1:0-51337 GCA_006409495.1 Sedum album
ACCACAATCACAAGTCAATTCACAAGTGTATTCTTAAACTTAGCAAACTTATTTTCAAGTTTTCTTCAAAATTTAGGATGAAAGTGATATGTCAAGCAAGTGTCAATGCTCAAAAGTGATCAATGATTGAATATTGAAAATGAAACATTAAAAGTATGAATGCATGCATACTACCCACCCCACACTTAAAAATTTGCTTAGTCCCTAAGCAATCAAGTAAAGCATAAGAGAAGGATCAAGAAACTTCTCTCGTGTGAAGGAAGACTAGTATGCATCCATTCTTGCTCCATGTGCTTTTCTTTTTTTTTCATGTATGCTTGGCTTTGGCATAAACCTAAAACTCACAAAGATATCAAGAAGTGAAATAAAGGTGAGTTTGTCAATCAATCATAACAAGTTCAAGCCAAACACATATTGAGATATGAAGCTATTCAACTTAGAAAACATCCAAGATGACATTAAGCACAAAGTTTGAATAACATCAAAGGGAACACACACAAAAGAGTAGCAAGTTCAACTCAAAAGATAATACATCACAAAATACTAGCAAGAGTTAAACAAGCAAGCAAGCAAGCATAAGCATGGTGTGCATCTTCGGGAAGAGGTGTGTTGATCAACTCGGCCGAGCAGATTTTTGTGCTTGGAGGTTGCTCGGTCGAGTAAGCTTAAGCTGCCTTCTTTGATCCTCTTTTGCTTGACCGAGCAGAATTGTCCTAGGCCCGAGGAAAACTTTCTGACCAAATTGTATCATATTTACCAATCTGCTCGGGCAGGGCAAAGTTTTGCTCGGGAGAGTAGTTTCTGTCCTTAGCAAATTTTCCAAAGCTGGATATGTATATAAATTCTGCTCGGCCGGACTAAAAATTACTCGGGCAGGGGAAAACTCTCTGAGTGATTTTATATCAAATCTGGTAAGCTGCTCGACCGACTAATTTCTACTCGGGAGAGCAGATTTTTGGACTTAGAAAATTTTTACTGCTCACGAAATCTGCTCGGCCGACTGATTCATTCTGCTCGGCCAGGACAAATTTACCTGCTCTTCCTTGGCTTGACATTATTGGCTTGCTCGGCTAAGGGTAACCTATTCGGCCTAGGAGGGTTTTCAGAAATAGGGAACTTATGCCGCTAAGTGAAATTTCATAAAAACTTAAGTCCTAGGCACATCTAAAAAATTCTATCTCCTAGGCAAGGAATCACCCCACACTTAGCTCAAATCATATTTCACAAAAGTCATGCAAGCTAAGTGATATTCAAATCAAGCAAACAATCAAGATCTATAGCAACATATAGCAAGCACAATCATTCAATCACACCATCAATCATTCAAGCAAATTAAGAATAGGAGCATGGCACTTACTAGCCTAGTTTAACGTCTTGGCTAAGACGTAGCCGAAGCTTTTCCATAAGAAACACACTTAGTGAGTCCTTTGCTAGGATCCCTCACTAAGCGGTGCAAATAAATACTCAAGGACTCCTCACATCTTTGTAAGGAGTGAGTGATGGGTCGCCTCGCTTTGGAAATTGCATTTGTCGCGCCGACTTCCCATTGAGCTTCTCTTTTGTTGGAGGCTTTTGTTTTTGACTCTTCACATGATTATATTTGCCTCCAACAAAGCCATCCTTCACCTTAGACATTTGTTTTGATCTCTTAGCTCTTCTCCTAGCTCTTGGATTCTCATGCCTTCTTCCATTTCTTCGCGTTTTCCTTCTTTTCTTTGAGGGGATATTTACCTTAAGTATAGGCAAGATAACTTCATTACTTCTTCCTCTTCAAAGAACCATTTAGGCATAACGAAGTCCATAGCTATATCAACTTTGCACATTTCAAGCTTAGGAAGAGGTAGCTTTTTCTCTTCATCCAAAATTTCCTCACAAGACCTCTTTTTCTTTGTAGGAACCTCTTCCTCCTCTTCTATTAGTGGCAGAATTTCTTGTAGCACTTGTTGAGGCTCCTTTAAAACCTTTGAAGGTTGTTCTTGTTGAGGATCAATAGGGCCTTGGACAAAGTAATCAACAAATTGATGTGATTCCACTCGTTCTTTGTCTTCCGAAATTGAAGGAAACTCCTCTTGAAAAGTTGATGGATGAGCTTGTTGTGCTAGTTGTCTTTCGAGCTCCAAGGTGTACTCATATTCGTCATTGAATCTTTGTTCCAACTTTTCAAACATCTTTTGTTGTTGAGCTTGTGTTGCGGCCATTTGTGCCATTAATGCAAGAAGAGTGGTTTCTTCTTGGCTTTGACTTTGTTGAGCTTGTGGGTGCACTTCTTCAATATATTCATAAGGTGAATAGGGTGGATGGTAATCCTCATACTCTTCATGGGAATTTGTGTTCCTATAGGTATAGAATTCGGATTGAGGAACATATTCATCTTCTTCATATCCCATGTAGCCCATATCTTCATGATAATCTCCATAATCATTCCTTTGATCATATGGACAAGAGTATTCGTCATGGCCAAAGTTATGGCAAATTTCACATTCCCTATGTGAATTCCACATGTTTATAGTATGGGAATGGTGTAAGCTCTCAAGCAAATGAACGCGGTTGAGGGAGATAGGTGATGGTTGATGCAAGAACTTGCTTTTGTGCTCCTCTTGCTTTAAGTCTTGTTGACATCCAATTCACCTATCAAGCAATCAAGAGAAAGCAAGGTAGATAAAGAATATCACAAAACAAGCAAGATATCACACTCCAACAAGCTATCACAACAACTAAAAAGAAAATAGAGTGAATTAGACAAACAAAAGTAATACAAACTAGCTAACAATCCTAGAACTCATCCCCGGCAACGGCGCCATTTTGACGTGTAGTATATAGTGGAAGTTTTAATGTCCTAACACGGCAAACAAAATTTATAAACCTAGATGACCTAGGGTCGAACCCAAGAGATGAGTTAGAATTGATTAACTAGTCTTTACTACTTAAGAATTGCCTAAAATAAAAGGTTTGGGGGGAATTGGTGAAAGGTTTTGGTATTTTGAAAGATTAAAATGCAAACTAAAGGTGATCAAGGATCTATGGACCCTAGGCTATAGCATATAAGGTGATGACAATCAATCATGCAACAAACAATTAATGAATAGAAAATGATTAGACTAGTTTATTTATGAACATTAATCCTAAGGTCAACTTTCATTGCATGTTAGGACTAAGAGGTTCACTTAAATGGAGACCTCAATCTTTCAATATGTTGGCTCTCCCTTAGATAATGGACTCTTCCTCAATCTTTCAATATTTTGGAAGAGTTACCATAACCTAGATCAATTAAACTAGTCATCCACATCAATCCTACACTTTCATGTTAAGATCAAGGTAGATTATTCATGCAAGGCTAACTAATCAACTCTATATCAACTTTCATTGTTTATATCATTGATTAGGTTCAATTAATTACACTTAAGCATTTTAACAAACACTTAATGTGCAACATTTAATAGATGTAGCCAATACACAAAATTCATATCAATTCATTGCATAACAAATTAATCATCATCCAAATACATGCATGCAACCTAGGGATCCATAGGATCCCTAACCAATCACTACTCACTACTCATACTAAAAGTAAAATCAACAATAGAAATGTATGGAAACATGAAATTAATTGCAAACTAGAGTAGATTGGAAGGTGTTGATGCTTGATCTTCACTCCTAAGCCTTCAATTGAACAAAGTAGCACTTGATCTTCAATAATCGGATTTTCTAGGGTTCGAAGTCAAGGCCAAAAGGCCGGAGGCTCCGAGTTTGAAATGTCCAAAAAGTTTATATACTCGGTGGTACTCTCCCTAGCAAATTTGACCTGGGCCGAGCAGAAAAATTGGGGGAAATTCTGCTCGGCCGACTTGTTTCCTCCTGGTCCGAGCAGATTTGACAGGGAGTAGTTTTCATCCTCGGCAGACTAAGTTCTGCTCGGCCGACTTGCTCTTAGTCAGCCCGAGCAGAATTCTACTTGGCCCCAGGAAAAATCACTGAGCATTCTTGTATCAATTTTGATAACTTCCTGGGCCGAGCAACTTTTTCTTCGACCGAGCAGAACTCCTTTGATCTCTTCAGGTATGTTCCCCTGCTCTGGTCTGCCGAGCAGAAATTCCTTGGCCGAGCAGATTTTGTTGTTCCTCATCCGAGGAGGACTTGCACGTTTGGTCGACCGAGCAGAATTTGCATGGGGATTTCTGCTCGGCCGAAGTGACTTCTGGCCATCTTGGGTCAACTTGCTCGGCTGAGCTGGTCTGCTCGGCACTCCTTTGGTCCTGCTCGGTTGGACTTGAAGTTTGCTCGAGAGAGTAAGTTTTGCTCTTGGGTACTTGACTTGAAATTTGATCCATTTGCTCCATCTTTGTGCTTTGTACTCTCTTTGACAAACTTTGAATAAAATCTACATGAAACACAAAAGAGTATCAAATTTCTCACAAAAACTAGTCAAAAACTAGCAAGAATCAAGCATAAGAAGTGTACAAATACTTACGAATTTGCACACTTATCAATACACCTCTTATATGTTCTAAATTTCAAAATAGTCATACACATTTAAGAATTCTAGTTCCGACCAGATTGGTAGGTGGATAAATACAACCTACTATTAAACCTTTTATTATTTACAATTTTCTCTTTATTCTTTGAATCTTTGTATACAGTCATGAAAACAATAGAAAGGAATATTTCTTGAGGACCATGCTACTTGTTTAGGAGTGTAAACTCAATATTTTGTTTTGAACAAAATAAAGTTACAAATGTTTTCTTTGTTTAGATTTTCAGAAGTTTGTGTGTTACAATCTCTATTGCTCCTCTGATTCTACTTCGTTAATGCTTGTGTCTTCGTAAGCTTGGTTGACTTGAACGAGTGAATGTCGCGATGACTTGCTTTCACTTGTGTGTTGATGATTCTTTGTTTGGCAGGCGGTGCGTTGAGCACTTGTTGACTGCGTGAGCTAAAGTTGATTTGCTTGGTAGGCGGTGCGCTGGCACTTGTTGACTGCGCGAGTTGAAGTTGATTTGCTTTGCAGGCGGTGCATTGCTGCATTTGTTGACTGCTTGAGCTGGGATGCTTAGCTTTGGTTGCACTTGTTGACTGCTTCAGCTAGCGTTGAAGGTGAGAGTTGTCCTCTCTTCAGAAAGTTGTGTTGTGGAGGTCGTAGTGACTTGATTCCACAATGCTTTGAAGTGCTTTGTGTTCTGGAGGTCGTAGTGACTTGTTTGCAGAGCTTCTCCCACTAACTTCACAAGTAGATTTCTTCAAAGGATTTGTCAATCTCCATTTGTGAATCTCTGAATTTTTTTTTGAATCAAATTTTGTGTGGCAAGTCCCTTATTTATAGGGAAACTTGATGGGCTTGGGCCTCCATGATTTTGGGCCATGCATCTTGGGCTTGGTTCAATTGATTTAATTTGCTGATTTGTTTGGTCCAATCTTCTGGTTTGGCTGGTTTGGTCAGTCCAATTTGTTGATTTAATTGGTCCAATCTGCTGGTTTGATTGGTCCACATCTTCTTAATAAAATAATTAATTTGAATATAAATTCAAATAATTACTTTATATATCTTTAATTTTCAGCACTTAAATTAAAACTTTAGTGCCTACAAATTGCCCCCTCAGGATCGAGTCATGCGAACATCTTTTGAGTGTGTCAGTGGGACGAGGTACTGACCTTTAACAATCATCTTTCCGGTGCATGTGAGTATCGAACTAGTCGTAGGATTACTCTTGTCAACTTGGTGATGGTATGACATGCTTTGTGGACGTAAAGTCTACTTCTCCTTGTGGTCGACTTTTTTTATTGTAGATTGATATTGGGATTTTTTTCTTTCATGCCTGAGAAAGCTTATTTCACTCATGAAGTGAATGAACTCGAAGCTATGGAAACGTGTGTTTGATCATCGAATTGAGTGATGTAGAATGGTAATTTTATGGGCTGCCAATTGCATTGTAAAGCCTGGCCCTTTTTTCTTCAATTTAATTTGGCCCACTGACTTGAGGAGACTTGATTAACAAGCCCAAATGGCTTGATGAAACTTGCACGGCATAGTGTTTCTATTGCATCATTAATTGTCATTTTTTATGCATATTTGGGCCTGATCTTAGCCCAACACTCCATCCCACGATTAATGTTGCAATTGCAAAACCCTATGCATAACGATCCACAGTCAGGCGGAGCTTCTTGCAATAATGCTCCAAATGAACGTTGTCACCCGTCTGCCTATTTTTGGATATCAGTTGTCACACACACCTATTTTGAGGAATTGTGCATTTAATTTAGGGTTAATTGCCCTGAACCACCCATAAAATACGCGTTTTCCCCAGAATCACCCTTAAAATAATTTCTTCCCAGAAACCACCCCGCCCTTATACCTTTTTTCCCAGCAACCACCTGCCGTTAGTGCATCATATTTAAGCACCTTATTTTTACCAAGAACCACCCATAAAACTTGATTTTTTCCATAACCATAACTCGCAAGTTAAATCGATAAAAATTAACTAATTTGTACAAATAAATAGTTTCAATAGTACTTCATAAATGCAAATATTAAAATATGTTAGAGAGTCGAGTATCATTTGATTATTATAACTTTTATATAAGTGTTTGATTGTATTTCGCCTTTCGATTTTGTTAAGTAAGTATTTGATTGTATTTCGTCTTTCGATTTTATTAAGTGTTTGATTGTATATCACGAGGACCTCGAAGACACGTAATTTAAATTATGTTAGAGTACCAAATAATATGAAGTTAATATACTTTTTTAAATTTGTGTTCGATTGTATGTCGTCCTTCGATTTGAAAAAATTGTATGTCTTGTATAATATTCTTATAGAGTTTATATATGCTAAAATATGTTCAAAAGTTAATAAAATAATAATAGACCTTATATTATAATATTTTTAACAATAATAAATTTTAAATGTATGATTTTATTACCTATTATTTTTAATTTTATGTTAAATAAAAATTATACTCATTATCAATTTTATTCTTCGTTTGAACCACCAATAAAATTTTATTTTTTCCACAAACCACCCATTAAAGTGGGCTTTTAACGAAAAAGTTGACGGCGTTAATGTTGTGGTTCATGGGAAAAAAGGTACAACGGCAGGGTGGTTTGTGGGAAGAAATTATTTTAAGGGTGGTTTCGGAGAAAACCCGTATTTTATGGGTGGTTTGGGGCAATTAACCCTTTAATTTAATCTGATTTTGCGGCCTTCCTCTTCCCAAGTTCAGCCTTCTTCTCTTCCGGAGCAACCACATTAATTTCGCGTTTTCCCCATCGGACTATAAATTTAGTGCGGCTGTTGTTTCCTCCGGGCAGAAATTTTATTCGAACTCTGGATTTGCAAATTCTTTTTTTTGATCTCTCAACGGCGGCTATTGGTAAGTCGGTATTTTTCTTAGCTTTGATTTTCTTTAAAGCTGACATCAGTGCCGTTTATTTTTGCAGCTTCAATCCACTGAACCTTTAGAGTTGCTTGCTAAACTCAGATTACATCAAAAACCTCAACTTGGGTCGGTGTAATATTCCTAGACTTTGTTGATTTTGTTGTTTTTTTGTGTGAATTTTCCCACGTCCTTATAAACAAGAACTTTAATTGTTTGTTGAATTCCTGTAGCATTGCTTCTTTATCAATTTTGGACAGCTCCTTGTCTAGCGAATGTGTTCTATCGGTGACCATTTTGACAGCCTCTTATGCTGATGCTGATGCTCAGAAGTCCTGTTTGGCATCTCAATTTTCTTATTTTAACTCTGATTCTTGATAATGCTGTTGTTGTGGTAATGATGTTATTCGGTTGACTTGGCAGCATGAAGTTCATTATAAATAAAGCCCATCCTTCATCTCCAGATTGGCAGCAAGGAAGTGAAAGATGAACTTATTTGGCTTGCTTGACGGTCTTGGTTTCTTGATTCATGTTGTTTTTTTGTTTGTTGTCCTGCCTTGTTTGTTTGACATGAAATTGTCTGTTGATCAAACTTTGTAGCCAGAGTTTGTTAACTTGACTTTTGATCTTGATAGTAACGGAACAAAGAGATTATTCTTCCAGATCGTTAGTGGTGAAACTTGCTGTCACTGATCCTTCTAGCTCCGCAAAGGTTTGCTGACATTATATGTTGTATTCTTCATATGTTCTTTTTCTTTTAACCGATGTTCAGGTAACGACCTGTCCTTTGCGAGCTTCTCGTATCTGCTGATTTTTTAGTGTGAAAGTTGAGTTTATCCTTGTTTACACTGGTTGCTGAGTGTTGCCAACTAAACAATGCTGCAGATTTGAAGTTGGCAACTATTGCAGAGGTGGAGATTCTCTGTTGAACATTGTTTCATTGTTGATTATGATTTGGCATGACTGGTGTTTTTGTTTTTGTTTCAGCTTCAACATTGCTTCTTCTTGGGCTTGTTTTGGTTGAGCTTTCAAGCAATTTCAGGATTCTTCATTTCGGCTTTGGAGACATAATGTTTGGCTTGGCAGGAACAGACTATCATTTGCAGTTTAGAAGCCGCAGCTGTAGGATTTTGTCCTTGAAACTATCATGAAGCAACATGAGGAAGCATGTACTATAGTCCCCTCCCCCACTTGTCCAAGGTTGCTGGCTCTGTTCTTCATTTGGACATGTTTATGAGTTTGTACAGTGTGTTTGTTTATGTTTGCAATCAAACTTGCTTGTTTCTATTTAGCAGATTTCTCACCAAGCATGTACTATCCTCACATCACTGTTTATTTCGTTGGAGTCTTGTCACTTTTGTTGCTTGTTACTTGAGCTGAATCGTATATTGTTCAAGACAAACTCTGAACATCTTGTAATCATGATCTTGAGCAGTAGAGAAGATGAACTTGCATTCTATACAATTGACAAGCGCTTCAACTCTTCCCCCCATTACATATGCACGCATGCAACATTCATCATCTTTATTCAGACACCGCGTGACCGTGACCCGGTTGATTTTGAAGTGTGGAAGGATGCACTTATTACTGCTTGTCGAGCGAGGAGCGGACTGTTTACCAAACGAGAGGCTAATTGTGCTGCTAGCTGTCCATTCGTTGTGTTGTTATTTGATTGTTCTGTAATTGATGTGCTTGCCAAACTTAATGTTGAAGGTGTTGATGAAGCAACCACTAATGTTGAAGTGACAACTTGTGGCATTGAGGATGATGATGTTACAATCATGATTGTTGATGCGGCCGTTGACTACTCTTGCTGAGGCTACCCCATCGTTGTTGATGCTCCAGACGCTGACTTGGGTGATGAAACCACATCCGCTGATGCTGGCGCTGTATTGCAACTCTTGGTGAGGCGACCACCATCATTGTTGATGCTCCAGACGCTGACTTGGGTGATGTAACCACATCCGCTGATGCTGGCGCTGTATTGCAACTCTTGGTGAGGCGACCACCATCACTGCTGACGCTCAAGATGCAACCACAGATGTTGATGTTAACGTCGAAGATTTTGAAGATTTAATCACGCGATAGACGTTGAAGACGAAGTTGATGTTGCAGACTCTTGGTGAAGCTAGCACCATCACTGCTGATGCTCAAGATGCAACCACTGATGTTGACGTTGACGCCGATGATTTTGAAGATTTAGTCACCGCGAAGCCAATGAAGCAACCATCAACTATGATGCCGCAGCTATGGAAGAAGATGATGCAACTGCCGAAGATGATGACGTAACCATCAATCAACCACTTATGCTTATGTTGCAATCACTGAATATGAAGATGCAACTACCGAAGTTGATGACGCAACCACTGAAGATGAAGTTATAGTTTGAGACCAATGATAGCGTCACTACTGATTGTGCTGCCAAGGATGTGAATGTCATGCTGCTACTTTCACTGTCATTCTCTAGCTACTTCTGACGTTTGATGCAATCACCGGAGCTCATAACTATGCGACTTTTGCATCAGGATTTGAAGGAAACTCTTTACACATGACATCTTTGACGTTGAAGAAGCTTTTGAGTCTACACGAGAACCTTTTAGGCGAATGCAGAAGATTTTGGGTCGTTCACAGCCTTAATTCGTCCGGGGCAAGAGTATTTTTTTTAGTTGGAGTGGCTGCACTTGAAATCAAGTTGCTATGTACTTGTCAGACAACTTGCAAGATCAAGCCGACATAGTAAGTTTGTGAGCAGTTTATGCTCTTGCTTGGAAGTTTGTGCAGTTTATGCTCTTGCTTAGGAGCAACATATTTTTGTTTTTATGAGGGGGGACTGCACTTGAACAAGATTTTTACTCAAGCTGCCTACGTACTTGCAAATTGACATGGAAGACAATTCACAAGATCAAGCCGACATAGTTCATCTCATGCAGTTTATACTCTTGCTTAGGAGTTTTGGGCAGTTTATGCTCTTGCTGAGGAGCGTTGCAGTTTATGTTCTTGATGAGGAGCTTTGGGCAGTTTATGCTCTTGCTGAGGAGCGTTGCAGTTTAGGCTCTTGTTGAGGAGCATTGTAGTTTAGGCTCTTGCTGAGGAGCGTTGCAGTTTACGCTCTTGCTAAGGAGCGTTGCAGTTTAGGCTCTTGCTGAGGAGCGTTGCAGTTTAGGCTCTTGCTGAGGAGCGTTGCAGTTTAGGCTCTTCCTGAAGAGCGTTGCAGTTTATGCTCTTATTGAGGAGCTTTGGGCAGTTTATGCTCTTGCTAAGGAGCGTTGCAGTTTATGCTCTTGCTGAGGAGCTTTGGGCAGTTTATGCTCTTGCAGAGGAGCTTTGGGCAGTTTATGCTCTTGCTGAGGAGCGTTGCAGTTTAGGCTCTTGCTTAGGAGCAAACTTCTGAAGTTGCTTTGGGAGTTGCTTGGTTAAAGAAGCTTCTCGGGAAAAAGTCTGCTAATGTCCTTGGGGATAATGCATCTTTTTCCAAGTTTTCATTTAGAAGCGCACGCTGTGGTTTAACTTTCTTTGATTTCTTCTTTGAGTGACATGATTTCTTTCTGCCCCCAAGTGTACTTGGCGTTTGTGACATCCTTTGGTTTTCTGGCATTCTTTGTAATGTTGTAGTCCATCCTACATCTTGAATGTTTTGTGGACTGCCCCCAGGTGTCTTCTTTGTTGACAGTTCCTTAGGAGTTGGCTCGTTATGTTTGGAGGCTTTGACAATGACGTCATTTTTTTGTGTTTAGCTTGTGTTTCGGTGAGATCTTCATCGATTAGCTGCTTGTGCTGATAGCCATTACCTCTTCAGATGCGCTTTTGTCGATGTCGTCAATGTTCGTACCCTCCTCAACGGGCGTCCTTGAGTATGACAAGTGATTCTTTTCATGCATATTGACAGTTATCTCCATGTCGTTAGCACGCGTCGCCAATTCTTGAAAGGTTCTTGGCATGATTCCTTTGAGGATGTAAAGAAGTTTGTAGCTCATCCCTTCAATGCACATCTCAACAGCTGAAGCTTTACCGATGCGATCCTTGCATTCAAGACTAAGTGCACGCCAACGATTGATGTATTCCACAACAGGCTCGTCTTCTCGTTGCTTGGTGTTGGTTAGTTCGCTCATGCCGACGATACACCTTGTGCTATAGAATCGATTGAGGAACTCATGCTCCATCTGGTTCCAGCTGTTGATTGATTCGGCATCTAAGTCGGTATACCAGTCGAACGCAACTCCTTCAAGGAGCGTACAAACTGCTTCACCAGTAAGTCACCATCAGTGCCAACATTGTTGCATGTTTCGATGAAGTGTGCAATGTGCTGCTTTGGATTTCCTTTGCCGTCGAATTGTTGGAATTTGGGTGGTTGGTAGCCTACAGGCATGCACAAGCTATCAATTCTTTTGGTGTAAGGCTTTGAGTAGCGTGATCCACTTGAGGAGCCACCGCTTAGCTGATTCTTGACTGCACTTGCTATCATCCATTGCAGTTGCTTTTCATTGTAGGTGACACCTTCATTCTTTGCATCTTCAGCTGGAATGGTTTTGTTGGCGTCATCATCATTCAACATCTCATCCGCATCAGTTTCTTCAAGTTTGGCTTTCTCCTGGCGCAAGTCATTCACCTCTTTCTGGAGTTTCTCAATTTGCTTAGTATTATCCTCATTGTCTTTCGCCATTTGCTCGATCATCATCCTCATCTCAAGCATTTGCTCCTCAAGGGACTTGGTACCAATCGTCATAACAGATGCTGTGTATGATGACACCCTTCTCTACAGAGGTTGACTTTGTCTTCGGTAAAGGTGCAACATTGGTTGAAGTCTTTCCATTTTGATGTGAACGGTTGGATGAAATGAGTGCTCTTGCAGCAGCAGCTATGGAAGCAGCATTGAATGTGCGTTCCTTGGTCGATGCCTTAGTAGCTCTTAAGCTTGCAGCAGTTTGGTTGACAAGCATCCTTTTGGTCATACTCCTAGTGCAAACACCAGTGTGTGTAGGCTTGGATTGCAATGCTGCAGCATATCTTCGGTTGGATGTAGAAGGACTAGTTGGTTGAGCAGACATCTTTGTAGCTAGTTTGATCATGTCGTAGGGATGAGAGGTAGAGAGCTTCACGTAGGGTTCACCAAATTTGTAAACTCAGTATTTTCTTTTGAACAAAATAAAGTTACGAATGTTTTCTTTGTTTAGATTTTCAGAAGTTTGTGTGTTACAATCTCTGTTGCTCCTCTGATTCTACTTCGTTAATGCTTGTGTCTGCGTAAGCTTGGTTAACTTGAACGAGTGAAGGTCGCGATGACTTGCTTTCACTTGTGTGTTGATGATTCTTTGTTTGGCAGGCGGTGCGTTGAGCACTTGTTGACTGCGTGAGCTAAAGTTGATTTGCTTGGCAGGCGGTGCGCTGGGCACTTGTTGACTGCGCGAGTTGAAGTTGATTTGCTTTGCAGGCGGTGCGTTGCTGCACTTGTTGACTGCTTGAGCTGGGATGCTTAGCTTTGCATGCGGTGCTTTGGTTGCACTTGTTGACTGCTTCAGCTAGCGTTGAAGGTGAGAGTTGTCCTCTCTTCAGAAAGTTGTGTTGTGGAGGTCGTAGTGACTTGATTCCACAATGCTTTGAAGTGCTTTGTGTTGTGGAGGTCGCAGTGACTTGATTCCACAATGCTTTGAGCCGCTTTGTGTTGTGGAGTGAGCTACATGTTGTGGAGGTCGCGATGACTTAATTCCACAATGCTTTGAGGTGCTTTGTGTTGTGGAGGTCGCAGTGACTTGATTCCACAATGCTTTGAGATGCTTTGTATTTTTGGGGTCGCTTCACGCTGTGGAGGTCGCGATGACTTAATTCCACTGCGTGGTCAGATGCTTGGCAGCGGTGCTGTGTATGCACTTGTTGACTGCTTCAGCAGATGTTTGCAGAGCTTCTCCCACTAACTTCACAAGTAGATTTCTTCAAAGAATTTGTCAATCTCCATTTGTGAATCTCTGAATTTTTTTTTTAATCAAATTTTGTGTGGCAAGTCCCTTATTTATAGGGAAACTTGATGGGCTTGGGCCTCCATGATTTTGGGCCATGCATCTTGGGCTTGGTTCAATTGGTTTAATTTGCTGGTTTGATTGGTCCAATCTTCTGGTTTGGCTGGTCCAATTGGCTGGTTTGGTCAGTTCAATTTGTTGATTTAATTGCTCCAATCTGTTGGTTTGATTGGTCCACATTATCTTAATAAAATAATTAATTTGAATATAAATTCAAATAAATACTTTATATATCTTTAATTTTCAGCACTTGAATTAAAATTTAGTGCCTACAAGGAGCGCTGTGAATAATAAGAGTAAAAAACAACATAATGTGTAATAACTAGTATATACATTTTGGGCGATCCGAACTCTTTTGGAATTCTTTCTAACACGCAAGAATTTCATTTATGTGTATACATTGTTAAAGATTGTTCTAGAAAGCTTTTACTTGTTGTGTGAAGTTTTGTTGTACATGAAGAATAAAAACATAGCTTCTTAATAGTGAAATTATAGGGCAAAGTATCTAAACAATAACCTAAGTTTCTATGTTGATTTTGGATACAAAAATATGACTGCACTTTTTAATTACATAATTCATTTGTTCATTTTCTAATGATTTCAAACACATACTGTAGACATGATTGGGAGCTCAACTTAAATGCATAGAATTGAACTGATTTTTATATTTTCAAGTTAACTTTAAATATGATATTTATACTAGTACTTGTTTCATATTTTGTGCAACAATGTGATCTGCAATTGTTTACAGCATGTGAAACAGAATAATTCTGAAATATAAATTTCTTATTGTATGTTTTATTTTATGTTGTTAATTCATCTATAAATTAAGCCTCTAAAGTTTGGAGTCGAAATGTGCATTGGAAACAGCTCAATCAACACGAGGTTATGATAATGAGGTTGCAAGATTCTATGAAACTTTTACAGTGTTTTATGTTGGTAAACATTTTATGTTGGTACAATATAATTTACGAGGATTGATAACTTTTATGTTGTTTATGCATGCGGTATTTTCACTATTCATAGGCTGTCTCTTATCTTCCATGAAACATTAATTACTGAATTACGATGCGCTTTCATATATGTGTTGGATCACGCTGAATATCAGACCCGTCAAAAATATCCGTTATCCATTACCCGCCCTATATCCGCCCGTTAAAATATCCGTCCATGCCCGCCCATTTAGCTTAACGGGTTTACAATACCCATTACCCATTATCACCCATTTAAAATAGGGTAATCCATTACCCATTTAACACCCATTAACACTCATTATTCATTTACACACTTAACACTCATTATCCATACAATTATTTTAAGTTGTACAAATAAATATATAATTGATGAATCATATTATTTTTTATTTTTTATAGTTTATTGATTTGCTCATATCTCAAGTTTTGATTAACATATCTATTTTTTCTTATTCGATTACATTTTAATTTAACATACATATTCTCACGACATGCTCAACTATTTAGAACATTATTTATCTACTCATGAAATTAAGTTATCAAATAAAGCAAGGCTTGCTTAGCAAGCTTAACTTTATTTACTATTTTTAAATTTTCTCAATTCTATTTTTAAATAAAATGAAATGAAAATACAAAATAAATAAAAATAAAAATAAAAATAAACGAATATAGTTGGAGACTTGGAGTAAGCTGGGTGAACAAACTATTTTAACTATCATGCAAAGGACATATATGTTCAATGGATAAATGTGCTTAAACAGGTAAACGGATATATACGGGCAAATGGATATTAACGGATAAACGAGTATTAATGGGTAAACGGGTAATCCATTACCCGTTAACACCCGCCCATTTAAACCCATTAGCTAAATGGGTAAGATGGGTAAAACACCCATTTACCCGCTACCCATTTAAAACCCGCCCGTCGCCCGCCCATCTACCCGTTTTGACACCTCTACTGAATATAGTGACTCGTTCCTTAAAACTGATGGATCATGCTGAATATAGCGACATGTTCCTTAAAACAGATGGGAACACGCGAATAAAATTGACATGTCACCTATAATCATGAGTCCTTAAACTTTACATAAACGTAGTGTTTTGGTTCTAATGTGAACACTACATCGAATAAAATTGACATGTCACCTATTCTTCAAAAGGAAACGGGTTTGAAACTCTATTCAACCGGTTTTAATAAAATTTTCCGGTCATATTTGTTTCAAGTTCTTCTACTCGAAAGTCTAAGGAGGCGCACCAACATTAGATAAGGAGGCACATCAACAACTAAGAAGGCGCAACGGCATCTGAGGAGACATAGTAGCAACAGTAGAGAAAGTGTAACTACAACATAGGCAAAGCAGCACCCAAGAGACGTGAGCAGCAATAGCAACTCAAGAGCAGAGACATCGACGCAAAAGCAGTAGTGTGAAGAGCGTTGGTGTGAGCAACGACAAAAGTGCAAGAGCAGTACCGTGAGCAACGACAACAGCGCAAAAGAATCGGCGTGAGCAACAAAATATAATGAGACGTCAGTCATAGAAGTTTATAAACAAAATATTATTATTTTTTGTTTAACCATCCATCATCCTTGTCAGAAATATGATTACTTTTTGTTGTTTACATTTGTTGACAAAGAATTTGAATTTTGCTAGTGATGTGGTTGGTTCAATTGCAAATACATCGTTTTCCAAAAATCATGCTATCGGAAAGCAGCATGAAAAGTATATCATGAGACGTTTTAGAAAAGATGAAAATATTAGACTCATTTATCTCAATTATTTGATACATTTTTTTGAAAATTTGAAAATGTAGGAAAAGGAAGACTTCAAAATTGTACTTCAAAATTTATAGAAGTTGGAAATCAAATGAAGAGCTTGGTGAGGATTCGATTGTTCAAAAATTATGACAACCTTGACAAGAAAGTAAGATACGATTACTTTAATTAATGAACGTCTCTTTTCTACAACATGGTTACGCTCATCATAATTGTATGCCGTTTGTATGCCGTTCAAAAATTGTGACAACCTTGATAAGGCACTTTTGTATGCCGTTTTAGGTCTTTTACATTACATGTATTTCTAACATTTTAAGTATAAGATTACGCTTTTGGTGTAGTTTTGTATTTCAGGTTTATCCAAGAAGTTAGAATGAAAGTGCAACAAGAAGGCTGAATCTTTGGTGAAAACAACAAGATGACAAGAACCGAAAAAACAGAAGAGCGCGCGAGAGCGTAGAGGCAAAACGATGACATCAGCAATCAGTGACAAAACCGGAAATGATGATGTCAGCATGCGCGAGAATATTTTCTAAGCTGAATTTTAGAAGATAAAGATGATTTCCAAATATTCTCTTGCCTATTTTACTGCGGAAACCCTAGATGACGCATATAAATACAAAGCTAGAGACTTGCAGCCATAATCCGCCCTAGAGCCGAGAGCCGGACTTAGAGAAGAAAGACACGCACAAGCTGCCGGCGCAAGCAGAGCGACGCGCAGACCAGACTCGACAATCAGATTTGTTCTTGTTATTTTATTTGTTCAAACATAAACCTTGAGATGTATACATTCACCATGTCTAGCTAACTTACTGAATTCGGTTTGGATTTTGATCTATGAATAATATGTTTTGAGGTCTTGTTCTTAGTTGCATGATATGTTTAGTATTATTACTCCAAGCTCAATTGCATGGTAATTAGGTTAGATAGTTAAGCAAAGCCTGACCCGCGGATTTAATTATAGAATCGGTTATCTATTGTTAAACTATCAGAGGTGCGTGACTGTGAATGATTAGGAGTAACACTAGAATAGTTAATAACTATCTTGACCGGATTCATGGTTAATTAGACTAGGCCGAGTAATAGTATCATACAGACTTTGACCGGAATGTATGCGTAGGTTATTAAGCCTTGACCGGACCTTAACTTACGTGGACATTATATCATATATCTTTAGTGACCAATGATAAACATAGAGTTCATAGTGACAAGTCTGAACCGAGCTCATCTCTGATTTCGTTAAACACCTTTATAACCGCATTCTGTTGCGCGCCAGTAGCATTGCATGCGCTTCTTTTCATAATCTGTTCGTTTACTCACAAAACCTGACGGCACGTCGTTGAGTGCTGCAAATTTATCCCTAGTCTCCTTCTTAGTATAGTAAAGGCAAGCAAGGGTCGAATCCACAGGGAACGGTGAGAAGTCAACTTTTATCTACAACTACAATTGGGGGTTTGTGAGTAAGTAAGCAAAGAAAAAAAACACACGTGCGCAAGTACCACTAGCGCGCAAGTTATAAAGGTGTTGAACAAAAACGGAGATGAGCTTGGTTCAGACTCGTCACTATGAATTCTATGTTTATCACTAGTCACTAAAGATATATGATATAATGTTCACGTAGGTTAAGGTCCGGTCAAGGCTTAATAACCTACACATGCATTCCGGTCAATGTTTGTATGATACTATTACTCGGCCTAGTCTAATTAACCACGAATCCGGTCAATGTAGTGATTAACTATTCTAGTGTTACTCCTAATCATTCACAGTCACGTACCTCTGATAGTTTAATAATAGATAACCTTTTCTATAATTAAGTCTGCAGGTCAGGCTTCGCTTAACTATCTACCCTAATTATCATGCAATTACGCTTGGAGTAATAATACTAAACATATCATGCAACTAAGAACTAGACCTCAAAACATATTATTCATAAATCAAAATCCAAACCGAATTCAGTAAATTTGCTAGACATACTGAATGTATACGTCTCAAGGTTTAAGTAAAATAACTAAAATAACAAAACAAATCTGAATGGCGTGTCTGGTTCGCGCGTCGCTCTGCTCGCGTCGGATGAACACACGGAATTTCGCAGCTCGTTGCTCTTGTCTTTAGCTTTGTATTTATATGCTCCATCTAGGGTTTCTGCAATAAAGTAGGCAAGAGAATATTTGGAAATCATCTTTATCTTCTAAAAATCAGTTTAGGAAATATTCTTGCGCGTGATGACGTCATTCGCTGACTGCTGACGTCATCGCCTTGCCCCTGCACGACATAACTCGCGCGCTACACTTCTCGCGCGCCCCTTCGTTCTTTCGACTCTTATCATTTTGTTGTTCTACGCTTGAGATTCAGCCTACTTGTTGCACTTTTGTTCTAACTTCTCTGATAAACCTGAAATACAAAACAAAACCAAAAGCGTAATCTTATACTTGAAATGTTAGAAATACAAGTAGTGTAAAGGACCTAAAACAGCATACAAAAGTGCCTTATCAAACCCCAATTTTAGCTGTAGATAAAAGATCACTTCTCACCGTTCCCTGTGGATTCGACCCCTGCTTACCTTGACTATACTAAGAAGGAGATTAGGGATAAATTTGCAGCACTCAACGACGTGCCGTCACCCATGCAACACTCTTCATAAATTTGGTTGATATACCAACAACAATATCATCATTATTCTCTTCACCAATCCAACAATAATCGCAATTTAGAATCACAACATCAAACATTTTGTCCCACATCGTCTTATATATGTTGTGTCTCATCAATTCACAATCCATCAGTGCAAATATATAATTATCAATTCCCCATAAATACATATCACCTTGGTTTAACATTATTCCCTAAAGGTCTCCCTACGAGACAACATGTGTTGAACTGTCTTTCTTTATTATACATGTCCAACTGTGATTTGTGACGCCCCTTGTTTGTTCCATAATAGTTGATTCACATTAAGTGTCAGTAACGCGAAGGGGAGTCCTTTGAATTAAACATTCTTTTTTGGCTATGGAAGATGTCGACAGTCTGCTCGTGAGTCAATACATGTTTCAAAGATGGCTCTCATATTTTTTTCATTATAAGATCACCTACCCTAACTTGGGCAATAATGCACTTCCAGCATTTGCTTTGAGTCATTTGCAGATAAAGGAAGTAAGTCATCGATCATACTTCCTTAGGTTGTGACTAGTTCACGTGCAAGGATATGCATATGCGTATGCGAGTAAAAATCTATTACCTTACAATATTAGTAAGACTCTTGAGTATTGTGGTTAAGAAAACTGACACTAATGTCAATTCATATTTTTTGAAGAATTTAGGTACATTCAATCAAAAAGGGTAAAGCTTACAGGATACATACAGAATAGATCAAAACCCAGCAAACCATCAAACCAAATGGACAAAAGAACGGAAGATTATAAGGCAGGATAAGAAAGCAATCCCTACCGAGCCGCAAGAACATAGAAATAAAACAAGGACAACACACAACACCAATTCAAAACAGATATTAACTTTTCATTCTCTATATTTGAATCCAATTGGGGATGCTTGACATTCATAAATTAGTAAGACTAGATGGTGTTATATTTTTTCTTCTTCCAAAAACGTCGAGTGTGATTCTTTCTAAACCTCGCATGAGTGTAATTAATAGTGGAATGCGTAATGTTGGAAAATAATATTGATTATGATCATACAATTTTTATTTCCATATGAATTGAAATGTTGCAACAACTCAATTTCTTATTGCCGTAAACAAATAATAATAATTCTTTAAATATGTTTGAGTATAATTTAATAAACTAAGAATAAAAAGAATAATTCAGACAGCTAATTGTCTTACCAAGTTAACCGAGTTTAGCTGATTTTGAACAAGTTTCATCAGTTTTTCTTCAACTTTTGTTATTGAGTTGGTAATATCAGGTTTGAATAATCATATTCAAATACATAAACGACATGAGGTGATGCTGGAATGAAGTCAAGATAACATTAACTAAAACAATGCAAAATATAAAAGAACAAAGCAAAAAAGTGAAGCTTTTTACCTTTAATTCTTCTAGCTTCGTTTGGAGTAGGGATGCACAACCGGTCCGGACCGGACCGGACCGGATAATTACGGTCCGGTCCGGACCGGTGGACCGTAAATTTTTGAAAATGGGGACCGTAGACCGGACCGGACCGTTACGGACCGGTCCAATTACGGTCCGGTCCGGGTTTGGACCGTAAACCCGTAATTATTATTTTTATTTAATTTTAAATTAAAAAATCAAAATAATATATATTTTGAACTTTATATACATTTTATTAAATATTCTAAATATTTTCATTAACATTTAGGTCTTTTTTTATTTTTTATTGATATATATCTATTTTATATGATATATTTTTAATATTTATATTTATTTAATTTATATTACGGTCCGGACCGAACCGGACCGTAAATTTCTTGGACCGGACCGGACCATAACCCGTAAATCTAAAATTTTATGGACCGTGGACCGGACCGTAATTAGACCGGGACCGGACCGGACCGTAAATTTACGGTCGGTCCGGTCCGGGTTTACGGTCCGGTCCAATTTTGTGCATCCCTAGTTTGGGGTGAGTTCAGCCGAAAAGCCATTGAAATGTTGAGTAAAGTTGTGCACCATTGACTCTAATGCCTTATCTTTGCTGCCTAAAGCATGTTCCAATAGCTTATAATGTGAATCAATTAAGATGTCAATTTCATGTGTTGTTGGGTTCCAACCGTGTCCAGGCGAACCTAAGTAGACCATATATATCTATAAAAGACAAAGCATATTAAACATCAATTTTATAATTCACAATCTTATAATCTCAAAATTAGATAAGCTTGAAACTTTATTTTGTGAAAGAATTAATGCTCATTTAGTAACCTTTTTTGTAGCCAAACTTGGAATAAGTTGAAAAGAAATAAAAAGGATGAGGCAACTAAAGTGAATGGAGGAACTCATAGCCATTGCTGTAATTAGGTGCAATTGGGTGTAGTTTATGTAGGGAATGAAATTGATTATTGATGAAAAAGAGGCAAATGGATAACATTTTCATTAAATAAGCAACGCAAATGAGTACTTTAATTCATAAATATATGTTTATAGATTTTGCAAAACACTAGTTTCAATGTAAAACTTTTGAGACTTACTTAACGTCAGTTCTTAGTTATTTTATTTATTTATTTTGGAATATCTTTGTAAATTAATGTGTCCATGTTGAAAATATTGTAGAATAAGGAAATAATGTAGGGTTTAGGGTACATGTTGGACTTAAGGAAACATGAAGGACCAAGCTTGGGCAGTAAGTTTCTAAAGATATTCAAGGTTTCCTAAAGATATTCAAGGTTTCCTAAAGAAACCAAATCTTGATTATCTACTTACCTAAACCAACCTTAGCTAGGCCAACATGGTTTCCTAAGACTTGTATAAATACCCTACTTGTGTACTCTTGTTATTTAGTACAATCAATACTCTTTTCTCAACTTTTCTTTGTTTACTTCCTTACTTGTCATTCTTCCACACTCTACAAACTCAATATACTCTGAATTCTTTCATGGTATCAGAGCAAGATCCTAAACAACTTCCGCACATAAAAAAATCAAATTTTTTTTCCACAAACTCTCGTCATGGATACTCGAGTTGTGGCAATACCAGTGGTCCTTAAGGGGCCTAATTATGTTCTATGGTCTAGAATGGCCAGAGTTACCTTGGGGAGTAAGGGGTTATGTTCTCATCTTGAGGGTGATAAGGCCCCCACAATTACTACCAAGGGAGATGATGGGAAACCTGTCACAAGATGTGATGAAGAGAAGTGGCTACAAGAGGACTTATTGGTGATGACCATACTACAAGCCTCTTTGGATGTGTCAATCCTTGAAGCCTACTCTTTTTGTGTGAATGCCAAAGCCCTGTGGGAGACACTTGAGAAGGTTTATGGCAACACAAGTAATCTGAGCCGTGTGTTTGAGGTCAAGAGGGCACTCAACACCCTAAGCCAAGATAATATGGAGTTCACAAAGCACTTTGGGAGGTTCAACACACTATGGGCAGAATTGGAGACATTGAGACCTCAAACTATTGATCCTGCAATCCTCAACAAAAGAAGGGAAGAAGATAAGGTGTTTGGGTTGCTGCAAACCCTAGATCACTCATACAAAGATCTTGTCAAACACATTCTAAGGGCAGACAAGCTCCCCTCCCTGGAAGAAGTGTGTGCACAAATTCAGAAGGAGCAAGGCTCCACTTATCTTTTTGAAGGGAAGAAGGAGTTAAGTGTGGCTCATAGAGTTGTGGATGAAAAGGCTAACCAGGTGGTTAACAAAGTTGATGAGAGGAAGAGTTTGATGTGTGATCACTGCAAAAAAAGAGGCCATTTAAAAGACAAGTGTTGGATTCTACACCCTCACTTGAAACCTGCCAAATTCAAGCAACCACAAGCCAATAAAGCTAATGAGGACTCAACCGGACCTAAGGAGGATCAATACTTGAAGAAATCAGACCTAGATGCTCTCCTCCATGCCTTTAAGGAGAGCATGGGTAAGTCCAATGGTATGTCTCTCTTTGCTTCTAATAAATCTGATTACTGTATAGTCGACTCTGGTGCTTCACATCATATGATTTCGAACTCCAAACTAATCAAAAACATTCAACCAACAAAAGGACATGTAGAAATTGCTAATGGTGACCGTGTGCCTATTAAAGGATTAGGTATTGTTAGATTGTTTAATAAGGACTCTAAAGCTTACTTATGCCTGATTTTACATCTAACCTCTTATCTGTCAAAAGAATTGCTACTGATCTTAATTGTTGGGTGATGTTTGGTCCTAATGAGCTTCGATTTCAGGATATTAAGACCGGTGCTCTTCTAGGTGAAGGTGTTTCCAAAGAAGGCCTCTATTTCCTTGACAACTTAGCTAGTTCCTATATTTCTTTGCATGATGAATCTTTTACTTTCAATTCAGAAGTATCTAATGCGAATAATGAAATTTGGCATGCTAGATTGGGGCATCCTCATCCGAGGGCATTAAACTTGTTGTTTCCTGATATTAAACTTAAACATGATGAATGTGAAGCATGTATATTAGGTAAACATCACAAATCAGTATTTCCAACTTCTAAAACATCATATGAAAACTGTTTTGACCTAGTACACTCGGATGTATGGACTGCCCCTTGCATATCTAGGGATAACCATAAGTACTTTGTTACATTCATAGATGAAAAGTCGAAATATACTTGGTTAACCCTATTACCTTCTAAGGATAGAGTACTAGATGCCTTCATTAATTTTCAGAATTATGTTACTAACCACTTCAATGCGAAGATCAAAACATTTAGAACAGATAATGGAGGAGAATACATGAGCAACGCATTCAAGCAACACCTAGCCAAGAATGGGATTGATCACCAAACGAGCTGCCCTTATACACCTCAACAGAATGGAGTGGCTGAAAGAAAGAATAGACATCTTATGGAGGTGGCACGGTCCATGATGTTTCACACTAATATGCCTAAGAGGTTTTGGGGGGATGCTGTTATGACAGCTTGCTACTTGATCAACAGAATTCCCACCAAAGTCCTCGATGACATATCTCCATATGAGGTACTAAACAAAACCAAACCTTCCATTAATCATCTAAAGGTTTTTGGGTGCCTTTGTTTTGTGTTAGTTCCAGGTGAGCTTCGAACTAAGCTGGATGAGAAAAGCACAAGGGCTGTGTTCATTGGATATTCTGCCACCCAAAAAGGATACAAGTGCTATGATCCTGTTTCAAGAAAGGTCTTGGTATCCAGGGATGTGAAGTTCATGGAATCCAAAGCTTACTTTGACAAGGCAGGATGGGAGGAAGTGAAAGATATCTCAAACTCTCCATCAGACAAAGTTGCAGCCTTGAGAAGGATCATTGACAACTTCATCACCACACCTTCGGTCCCTAGCACATCTCCTTGTGTTCCCCATCCTGATCATGAGGGGGGAATACAGGATGATGCACATGATGAATCTGATGAAGATTCAACCACAACTCCTCAAGAAGTTGACTCATCAAGTCATGATCAGGAAGAGAACCAGGAGAGTTCAGATTCTGTGAATGAAGAAGATGAAGATCAAACTCAGAATGATCAAGAGGAGAATGAAGAAGAAGCTGATCAAGGACAAACACACCCTGCTGATCAAGAACCAGAATCAATTCAAGCTGAGCAAACACAAACTCTAAGAAGAAGCACTAGGCTGAGGAAGTCTCCATCAAACTGGAAGATATTTTATAATGGTACTGCTGTTGCTTATCCTATTCAGTCTGTTTGTTCTTTGGATGGGTTCCCAAAGGATCACCGAAGCTTCATCAGCAAGTTGGACGAAGGGGAAGTCCCTAAACCTATGAAGAGGCCAAAGACCACAAGGAATGGATGGCTGCAATTCAAGAAGAGACCAAAGCCATGGAGAGGAATGGAACTTGGCATGAATCTGATCTTCCCAAAGGTAAGAAGGCCGTGACCAGCAGATGGGTATTCACCATCAAATACAAGAGTGATGGACAGATTGAGAGGTACAAGGCAAGGTTAGTGGCAAGAGGATTCACTCAAACATATGGGGAAGACTACCTTGACACTTTTGCACCTGTGGCCAAGCTCCATTCAGTTCGAGTCATCCTCTCAGTTGCTACAAACCTAGGATGGGATCTATGGCAGATGGATGTCAAGAATGCATTCCTACAAGGTGAGCTTGAAGAAGAAGTCTATATGCATCCTCCACCAGGGCTTGAAAGCATGGTCAAACCAGGTAAGGTTCTTAGGCTTAAGAAAGCTATCTATGGTCTAAAGCAATCACCAAGAGCATGGTACCACAAGCTGAGCACAACTCTCATCAAAAGAGGATTCCACAAATCTCAAGCTGATCATACACTCTTCACCCTCACTACGCCATCAGGTATAGTTGTGATCCTTGTGTATGTTGATGATATCATCATCACAGGAGATGACAAACAAGGTATACTCGAAACTAAAACTTTTCTCAATTCGGTTTTTGATATTAAAGACTTGGGTGAACTAAAGTACTTTCTTGGTATTGAGATGTGCAACTCGAAAGAGGGGTTATTCTTATCACAAAGGAAGTACACACTTGATCTTTTGTGTGAAGCAGGAAAGCTTGGAGTGAAACCAGCAAAGACTCCACTTGAGGAAGGATACAAAGTCATACGTGAGGGGGAGATTGAAGAAAAGCCCTTTGAGGATGAAAAGCTGTACAGAAGGATGGTTGGTAAGTTGATTTATTTAACTATCACAAGACCTGATATATGCTTTTCCGTGAATCAGGTTAGCCAGCATATGCAAACACCAAAGATGCACCATTGGCACATGGTAGAGAGGATTTTGAAGTACCTCAAAGGCACGGCTGGTCAAGGAATCTGGATGGGAAGGAATGGCAACACCGATGTGGTAGGTTATTGTGATGCAGATTGGGCAGGAGATAGGAATGATAGGAAATCAACCACAGGTTATTGCACCTTCATTGGAGGTAATCTCGTGACTTGGAGAAGCAAAAAACAGAAGGTGATCTCTTGTTCAAGCGCTGAGGCAGAGTATAGAGCCATGAGAAAGCTAACAAATGAGTTGATATGGATTAAAGCTCTCCTCAACGACCTAGGCATCAAGATCAACACACCCATCACTATGCATTGTGACAATCAGGCGGCCATCCATATTGCATCCAACTCAGTGTTTCATGAGAGAACAAAGCATATAGAAGTGGACTGCCACAAGGTGAGAGAGGCTGTAGAGCAAGGAGTGATTCAGCTGAGCTACACAAAAAGTGAGCATCAACTAGCAGACATCTTCACAAAGGCTGCTAGTAGCAAGGTGTGTGAGTTCATCCATTCAAGGCTTGGACTCACAAGTGTCATCCCTTAGACATAACCCTGGCCGAAGGTTCTTGTACTCTTTTTGTCCTAGGTATGGTTTTATCCCATGTGGTTTTCCATACTTAGGTTTTTAATGAGGCAAGGGCTCTAGGGTCCAAGCTTGTCTAAATCCTTTAGTCAAGCTTGAGGGGGAGTGTTAGAATAAGGAAATAATGTAGGGTACATGTTGGACTTAAGGAAACATGAAGGACCAAGCTTGGGCAGTAAGTTTCTAAAGATATTCAAGGTTTCCTAAAGATATTCAAGGTTTCCTAAAGAAACCAAATCTTGATTATCTACTTACCTAAACCAACCTTAGCTAGGCCAACATGGTTTCCTAAGACTTGTATAAATACCCTACTTGTGTACTCTTGTTATTTAGTACAATCAATACTCTTTTCTCAACTTTTCTTTGTTTACTTCCTTACTTGTCATTCTTCCACACTCTACAAACTCAATATACTCTGAATTTTTTCAAATATGACAAAGTCTTATGAAATTTTAAAGTTATTTCATATTTCAATGTAACTGTCTATATTAGAACCCTTTATTGATGAATAAACAGGGAAATATTCATAGCTTTTCCCCTTTTTTAAATGTATGTTGCGTAACTCTTGCAACATATCAAACATTGCATTAGCTTAAGTTGAATTAATTATTAGCTTTACAACGTCATGCTTTTGACTTAATATTTTTTAAATGTAACACGTCGTATATCGTGTAAGCAAGCAATGCAAAAGTTGTTTTTTATGAAACTTACACAACATGTGCTAAAGCAACATAACAAAAAACAACAACTTGATTTGTTGCTTTGCCAAAATAAAATTTAATCACACAAACAAAATAAAATTTAAACCCATTTTTCATTCATTACAATCCCCAAGGTTTTAAGTTATATCTCAACTTTACAAGAACTTAGATTTCTTATTTTGCCAAAATACAATAACTGATGAGATTTATACTAATGATACAAAATTTTGATTACAACATATTCTTCATTTTTTAATTTTTTAATTTATCGCCGACTTCCAAATCTCTTCTTGCGTAGACAACACATAATCACCATATAATCATAGTCGCCTTTGAATTATGAAATTTTAAAAATTAAGTGTCGAGTGACACATTAGTTTGATGGACACAGTAATTTCATCTGCGCATATCTCTCAATATTTTTAGGAACATCGACAAGATTTTTTCATAACATATCAACTTTTTATTTAATGTCGGAAATTGGGTAAACGGATTGACGACACTGTGAAATGCACGATTGTATATCCTCGAACATAGACTAATCAACTAAAAGAATTCATTGTTTTGAAAAAAATAAAATTCAATCAAATATGCATCTTGTATAGAAGGAAAGATGAAGGAAAGATGCCTTTACGTTCTCTCTGAACAGTTTTCTACGCGTGTTACTTCTCCTCCGACAGTTTTCTTAGATTGTTCTTCTCTAACAATCAACTTATAATAGATTTTATAAAGGAGGGTGTCCGAATTTCATGTGAGGACAACACTGATGCATATACCTTTACTAAGTAAGAAAGTATGTTATCTCATAGTCCATAGTTTTAACTTTTAGGGCTATTCTGAGTTTGCATGCGAGGACTTGAATCTTTTTTTTTGATTCAAGGTGAGAATATTTCATTGAAATAGATATTACAATTCGTGCAAAGGAAATATAATCGAAGGGAAAAATTCTAAGACAACACTACGTCGAGGAAGTCTCATAAAAACAGATTGAGGAGCAGGCCAAAATTGGCGCCATGCCAACGAGCTTACCAAAGTCCACACAGCTTTCGGACTTGAAAAAACCCCAGAGCACCCAGCCCAAGGGCTGAAAATGCAAGAAGGCCAGGAAGAGCAAGAAGACTAATGAAAGGGATCTGGCCCAGGCCCACATGCAGACAGACAAGCCCATCAACCACAGCAAACACATCCACGAAAACCCTAGCTGCCACATCCACGGAAACCCTAGCTGCCGCCGCCGCGCATCCCGATCCGGCAGCCACCGCACCGCCATCCCTCCCAGGTAGCCGCCCACCGTCCACGAGCAGCCGCCGCGCGTCAGATCATGCGAGGACTTGAATCTGAGTATGCGAGTATAACATATATAGGGAAAGTATCATGTGGAACCCCCCTTTTCATGGATCCATGGATCCCCCGTTGCAGCCGTTGATTGCATTTACTGTTTGCATTTTGGACGCACCAGATTGTGCCAGCGCATTAATGAGCATGTGCAACTCACGTGTGCATTTCAAAAATGCAAACACGTGGCACAATTTGGTGCACACAAAAAATGCAATCAACGGTGATGAAGGGGGATCCATGGATCCATGGAAAGGGAGGGTTCCACATGATACTTCCCCAACATATATATTCTGAGATTAAAGAGTTGTGGTAGAAAATAGTAATACTATTGGTAAGTTCATATAAAAACATAGAACTAGAGATTGTTTTATTTTCACCAAAACCATTCTCATTTGAGCATGTCCTTCTTTCTCAATCTTGCAAGTTCCACACTATTATTCAGTATTGTAAGTGTTGACTTGAATTACGCAAGAGTTATTAGAAATAAATATTATGATATATGTGAATCAAAATAATGTAATAACTTAGTTTTTATTGTCTTAAATAAAAATTATAAACTTCTCTATAAATAGATCTGGGTAACTTTGTCATATAATTCTTCAAACCTTGCGAAAAATTTACGATTCTGACGATTAGGTGATCGACCTAGGTTCACCATGTTTGTTGATTTTGAACGATTTTCATTTGATCATTTGCAACCTTTTTTTTAGTTTCTTTCCTCAATAATCGATTTTCAAACACGGAAACAAGATTCGGTAACACTGAAAATCAATTTAAATAACATTAACAAACAAAGAAATATAAATAACTAAGCAAAAAACAAAGCTTCTTACCTTTAATCTTTGGAAAAAATTACAAAAACATGTTCTGAACTACCACACAATTTCAAATTGAGGACCGGACTACCTGAATTTAAATTGAGGACTGGACTATCTCAATTTTCAAATTGAGGACCGGACCATCTCAATTTTCAAATTGAAGATCGGACTATCCCAATTTTCAAATTGAGGACCAGACCATCTCAATTTATTTAGGTATAATTATCAATATAATGAAATAATTGAAGTCTCAAATCTATTTATCCATCCTCTTAGATCCAATATTTAATTTATATACTCATTATATAAATTGATGATGTTAGAAATTAGAATATATAGTTATATGTTAGAATTGAATTTCCTTAGTTGATGTTCTTAATCGATCAAATTAAGATATGAAGATCCTTGAGTTAAAAATAAATAATTACAAAATACAGTCTAGACTATCTATAATGAATGCGTTCTATTTTTAATTAGTCAAATATGTAGAACTAAAATTATTAGTTTATGGTGAATGGAATTTATATAATGAGGGGTTAAGATCAAGAGATCATATATTTTCATAAACCAAATGACAATCTTTAGTCGTTGGTTTTTAATTAAATTGACGGCTGAATTTGCAATACATATGAGTTGATGGATTTGACAGTTATTTTTTTATTAACATCCGTTAGATTATTAATAATCAACGGTGGAGATTTATCTCACAGTCTAATCAAAACTAAAATGTCGTTCTTGAACTTTAATTATATAATGAGTATATAAATTAAGGGAAAAGTTCGAGGAGGACAACTATATTTTTGTAAGACAGTAAGACACTATACGGACCGATGAGATTAAAAGTAAAATAACTGTCAAATTCAACCGCCATGTATTTTTTTGGCAAATTCAAACCCATTTTTATTCATAACCAACTTTAATCTCAACCGTTGACTAATAAATTTCAATGGTTTATTCATTATATTGATAATTATACCTAAATAAATTGAGATAGTCTGGTCCTCAATTTGAAAATTGAGACAGTCCGGTTCCCAATTTGAAAATTGAGGTAGTCCGGTCCTCAATTTGAAATTGTGTGGTAGTCCAGGACATGTTTTTGTAATTTTCCCTTAATCTTTTCAGCTTCATCTTCTGTGAGTTTGGCCGCAAAGCCATTGATAGCCCAACTGTAGTTATGCACTCAGTGGCGGATCCAGCCCATTGGCTTGGGGGGCCAAAAATTAAATGATGTTTAAAAACAATGGATAGGCAGGGATCGAACTAGAGATCAGCAGGGTTTTGGCTCAAACGGACACCACTGCACTACAAAATTCAACTGGTTTTAACCATACTATTATATATATATTCTTGTTTCACGGGATTAGGGGAGCAGCAGACCCCTCCAGCCCCCTTGGATCCGCCCCTGTATGCACTATTGCTTCTTTTGCCTTATCTTTGCCCAAAACCGATTCCAATAGTTTAAGATGCGACTCATTTGTGTTTTCAACATCATGATTTGTTGGATTCGGACCATGTTTTTGTGAACCCAAGTAGACAATATATATATCTATAAAGAACAACTTATAACGAAAATCACATTAAAACCATACCTTTTTATTTTTCTTCAGTTAAAGAAGATCGAAGTTTTATCATTTAAAAAAAAAGGCTTGCTGTTGCTGTGAAACCTTATCTGTAGCGAAAGTTGATATGAATTGGAGAGAAATAAATACAAAGGCGAGGATATTAAAATGAATGAAGGAAGCCATATTGATTGTCGTAGTTGGGTATAGCACTGGTTTTTATAGAAACTGAAATTGAATGATTGATGAATGAATGAGGGTATGAAAAAGAGGGATATGGTCATTTAACTAAATAAGGAACACTAATGAATACATTAAATTCATAAACTCATGCGCATTATATTTAATGCATTTTGAACAAAACACAAGTTACAATGTAAGAAAAAGGATGATGAATAACTTTTCGTGAGACTGAGTACTGATACAATCTTAATTTTTGATTACTAATAATCCAACGGATGAGAAGTAAACTAAAAATAGCCGTCGGATTTGACCGTGCAGTTTCTGTTAATATCTACAAATGTTTTATTGTTAATTTTATATATAGTGTCAACAAATTTAGGTTAAAAATGTGGTGGGAATTATTTTTGTAAGTTATAATACTTTTAGTATCAACGGATTTTCGTTGTATAAACATCGTTGGTCAACAAAGATTCTATTTGCAATGATTTTCGTAAGTTTGTATAATTGGTAAATTTTCTCAATTCAACTTGAAATAATTTTAATTTTAATTAGCAACAAAAAATGGTAGGAAATAAATTTGTAGGATATATTATTTTTGTGCTCAATACCTTTTCTCATTAAGAATATATTTAAATATTTCATTCTTATAACTTAAAGGAAACAATCACATATGGGATATGAATTGAAAGTAACGACTGACAATCGGATATCTAGTTGTACTCATTTCGTATTAGAAATCTTTCAGTCAAAGCCTTCTGTGAGACAAAAGATAACTTCTTCCTCATAATACAGAAAGCTGCCGAAAACTCCATATCTTCGGTCTCCACCCATCTTGCCGCTACCGTCTTGATCAGCTTATTCGCTCGTACTCCAAAACCTCTTAGAGACTCCATGATGAAAGTTAGAAAAATAAGTTCATTCGCTGAACAACTACTCATACTTAGCAACTGTCTTCCAATCTCCTAGTTGCCTTCCTTAACTCTATCCCTATCCCTATTCCTACACCTCCCACAAAGGAGACGAGATACAATAGGAAATTTGGCGTCAATATTTATCGTATAAAGGCAAAAAACATGCTAAACGTAAAAAATTACATTTCGAGTAATAAAAAAACCTCCTAAAATATATTCATAATATTTGTATGATGGATTATTATTTATTCTATATTTAAAACGCAAGGGGTGGTATTAGCAGTTACCAAGTGAAGCCAAATTTCACATTCCAAAATTATCCTTATTTTTTCAATTATTACTTTAACAATATTTTATTTGGTTATGATTCATTATTTAAATTTTTAAAAACAAATATTTTATAGAAAATATATTGATATGTGCAGCAAAATACTAGTACATATTAATGTCCGAAATAAACATGATTAACTAATTAGTTTATTTTTATTTAGTTTTAATGGCAATTGTTTTGATTCTGGTCTATTTCCTTGATTTATTTATACAAACATTGTGGCTGTTACATTGCTTCATAATTTATCACAATTTACTACCAGATTTTTAGGGACTTATATTTGTAAACTGATTATTTTAATAACCAAACAATTGTTCATTTTAATTGAAATTTTAAAAATAAGTATGTATTGTTGGGGTAAAGTTCTAGAAGGACGATTGACTTTTGTAAGACGGTAGGACACAATCTCGATCGTTCATTAATTGTAATCTAACAGTTTAATATAAAATAACCATCAAATCCAACCGTCCTTTCGCAAATCCAACCGCCTAGTTCAATTAAAACTAAACTTTAATCTCAACCGTCGATATTAAAATCAATGACTCAGATTTTGTCCTCTTGTCTTACATATATATCATGTTTCACATAATCTCAATCCTGTATTGTAGTTTTAATTAACAACGCTGATGGGTCACTTGCCATTAAGAAAAACTGCATGCGTCGTTTTTGATTCACGTTTAGAAAATAATATAAAAACTCTTAATATGGAAATCTAAATCATGAAAATTATATGTTTGACTTTAAATATGAAATAAGGGAAGGGACGGTATAAAATTCTTTATGTGTATAAAATATACGTTAATATAAGCCGTTAAAATAAACAAATCGACGGACCAGATTTTAAACCAAATCAAATTAAAAAGTTACCAAATATGGAATTAAAATAATTCGTAATTAATTTCGAGGGGTAATTTGGGAATAGAAAAATAAATTTATTTGTCGAATCCCATAATTCACTCCAAAGATTATGTCATTTAAAAAAAATTCTTGAAACAATCTCCGAAATCCGACAAAGAAGCTACCTAAGACACATCCACGTCGGTGGTCTCGTATTCCTGTGTCGTTGCTCTCGTCTTCCTGCGTCGATTTCAAAATCGTCCGACATCTGACCCGTACCGGCCACTGTCAACCGTCATGCGTATGTATTCCCTGGATTTGTAAGTGCTACGATTTGATAGGGTTTCTGACATTTTGTTTTGTTGTTGTTGAGATTTATTGATATTTTTGTGTGTTTGTGTTGAGATTTGGTTTCTTTTAAATTACGTTTTTTTCGACATTTATGTTTGATATTGTGCAACGGCTTTGTTATAGAGCAAGGGCTTTATTATAGAACATCGGCTGTCATCCGACGAGATGTCATGAAGTTCTACGGTAAGTAAATCAATCATCTTCAATTTTGTAGTTGTTCAATTAACTGTCGATTAATTGTCTATTTTATTCTTCAATTACAGAACGTAGACAAGCAAGATGTGAAGCGTCTATAGCCGTGAATTGAGACAAAGAACATGTTTGATCGATATATGTATGGTCCACCAATTAGCGAACTATGATTATAGAACCATCCAATATAAATACTTGAACCATATCGAATTTCAAAAATTAACATAATCGATTTATATATGGTCTAGAAAACTGTACCGGAAGATTCGGACGAGGACAATCAGATACATGAATTGAGGACAAAGAATAAGTTTGATCGATATCTTTATGATCCACCAGGTAGCGAACTATGGTTCCTGAACCATCCAATATAAATACTTGAACCATATCGAATCTTAAAAATTAACTTAATCGATTTAAATATGGTCCAGAAAACTGTACTATATGGTTCAAGAACCATCTAGTTCAATATTTTGAACCATATCAAGTTTGTTTTGCGATTAACTCCCAATATTTTATATTATTTAAAACACATGTTTCGAATAAAATAATTCATGTTAGATGAAACCAGTGAAAAAATACTGCCAAAAATAGATATTTTGAACCCAAGGCGATAGTGTATAATACTCAAAATATGTCCGATATCTTGAACCATATCAAGTTGGATGCTAATCAGTGTATAACTTACTCGATATATGTATGGTCCAAAAAAATGTAATATATGAATCTTGAACCATATCAAGTTGGATGCTAATCAGTGTATAACTTACTCGATAAATGTATGGTCCGAAAAATGCAATATATGGTTCTTGAACCATATAGTTCGATATTTTGAACCATATCAAGTTGGATGCTAATCAGTGTATAACTTACCTGATACATTTATGGTCCAAAAAAGTGCAATATATGGTTCTTGAACCATATAGTTTGATATTTTGACTGATAACCCTCCGCACCCGCATGACAGCTCGATGAATTACACGAATCATCATCACATGGATCGTTGTTGCTGCTTACGTTTGAAAACATGTTGATAGAGCACAGTTGTACGCTACTTTAAGTCCTTTACATTGCTTATATTCTAACATATTTCAGTATAAGATTACGCTTTTGGTGTAGTTTTGTATCTCAGGTTTAAAAGAAGAGTTAGAATAAAAACGCAACAAGAAGGCTGAATCTCAGGCAAAAAGACAACAACTTGACAACAAGGACAGAAGACCACTGGCGCGCGAGTGAAGGTCGCGCAGAAGACAGCAAAAATGGTGACGTCAGCGGAGACCTAGAGTCGAATCCCTAGAGATGAGTAAGAATTGATTGACTAGTTTATACTACTTAAGAGATGCCTAAAGAAAAGTTTGGGGGAAATTTGTGAAAGGTTATGATATTTTGAAGGATTAAAATGCAAACTAAAGGTGATTAAGGATCTATGGACCCTAGGCTATAGCATATAAGGTGATGACAATCAATCATGCAACATTAATGAATAGAAAATGATTAGACTAGTTCATTTATGAACATTAATCCTAAGTTCAACTTTCATTGCATGTTAGGACTAAGAGGTTGACGAGCACGTCGTTGAGTGCTGCAAATTTATCCCTCTCTCCTCCTTAGTATAGTCTAGGCAAGTCGGGGTCGAATCCACAGGGAACAGTGAGAAGTCGTCTTTTATCTACAAAGTAAATAACAAGTTTGGGGGTTTAATAGCAACTGAAAAGAAAACAGAAAACAAACACGCGTGATTACACTAGCGCACTACTACTAAGTTGCTTAACAATTTATGAGATGCTATCAGCTCAGACTTATCCTTATGAACATATGCTTATCATCGGTTACTAAAGATACATGATATAATGTTCACGTAGGTTAAGGTCCTGTCACAGCTTAATAACCTACACATACATTCCGGTCAAGGTTCGTATGATATTATTACTCAATCTAGTCTAGTCAATAACGAATCCGGTCAAGGTAGCTATTGCCTATTCTAGCGTTACTCCTATCATTCACAGTCACGTACTTCTGATAGTTTAACTATAGATTACAGATCCTACAACTAAGTCTGCGGTGCAAGGCTTCGCTTAATTGTCTAACCTAATTATCATGCAATTGAGTTCGGAATAATAATACTAAACTTAATCATGCCAGTTAAGAATAAGACCTCAAAACATATAATTCATAGATTAAAATCCAAACCGAGTTCAGTGAGTTTAGCTACTCATGCTGATTGAATACATCTCAAGAATAATTATAAGACAACTAAAATAGCTAGACAAATCTGTATAGTGCGTCGGGCAGGCTCGCGTGACAGCTTGTGCGCGTGATCTCGCCGGAATTCTGCTCTGCGCCGTCAGCTCTCTCTAAAATCGCTCTCGTGTGATTTCCATGAAGCTTGATATTTATAGCCTTGCCTCCTAAGGTTTCCATGAATATTTAGGCAAGGATATCTGTAGGAAATCATCTTTATCTCTAAGAATTAGTTTAGGAAATATTAAATCTCCAAAAACCGAACTTAGAAATAATCTTCGCGCGTGATGACGTCATCGTTTCGGATATCTCGCTGTCTACTGACGTCACCGTTTTGCTGTCTTCTGCGCGACCCACACTCGCGCGTCATGGTGCTCGCGCGCTAGTGGTCTTCTGTCCTTTGTTGTGACATTGTTGTCTTTTGGTCTGGAATTCAGCCTTCTCATTGCGTTTTTGTTCTTACTCATCTTTTGAACCTGAGATACAAAACTACACCAAAAGCGTAATCTTATACTGAAATATGTTAGAATATGAACAATGTAATGGACTTAAAGTAGCGTACAACTGTGCTCTATCAAATCCCCACACTTACTCTTGTTCGTCCCTGAACAAGTCGGCTTCCTTACCTTTTGTGTAATGCACGCATGATTATTGGACTTACTGCGCCACATGTCTGCGCCACTCTCACAACCTGCGCACTTGTGATCATACAACACAAAACTGATTTAAGTCATTAATTCAAACCTTGTGTTACCTCTCTTGTGGAATGCATGTCAATTCGGATGATTGGGAGATAGTCCTTTTTAAGCACCGGTCACCGAATTCTTCTTGAGTTACGATTGCATGGTTATTTTGTATTCGCTTTCTCTGATACGTGATTGATCCGTGTCTTAGGGTTTCTGAGCTTCACGTCTTTGATGCTTCACTGTTTGTTCTCGGACGGATTGATAACTTTTGTTGCACACTTTCTTCTTTTCATTGTTTCGGCCTTTTGAGCTTTAACTTTGAATTGAATACTTTTTTCTGATCCGGATCTTGATTCTTCCCTAGAACATTTTCCAATCATGGCCTTCGGATAGCAGCTATGGAACCACGCCCCGCTCTCGCTTCTGGCTAGTCGCGCGCAAGTTGCAACCGCGCGCCCCTTCCTGAGCAACTAACTTCCACGAAGACGGTCTGTTTCTCCGTCTCGTCACGCTGGTAGGGTTTTCGCCTTCGGCATCTGCGTGACCGAGCTTGCTCTTATTCCTTTGACCGCGGAGTACCAACCTCCACGAATACTCATAACCACACAACCGATCCTCAAGCTTTATATGGTCGACTGCTTCTCTAGGACGTTTCTATCAACTCCTCATCCCTCGTTATTCCACTCAAGAGACACACAAGATTCGAAAAAATTATCAAAAATTCAGAATATGTCATATAAGCACAAATTACCACAGGTGCGCGAGTGCGCACACCGGTCGCGCAAGCCAGTCTTTCTCGCACGCAGTTACCTTTTGAGATGTGTTCACATTCGGTTTGGTTAAACTAAAAAAACGAAAAATTTAATTCTAATTCTACTCCTAAGTTTGTACTACTACCCCCCACACACTTAAACAAAAACGTGGCCTCACGTTATGCACAAGTAATAAAGAAGGCAATAGTAATGTACGGGTTACCTCCCGGAAGTGCCGTGGTTTAACGTCGCTGGCTCGACACAAATGTGCACTCATAGTGCACGGTTTACCTCCCCCACACTTGAATATTTGCCTTCTTCCTTGTTGTCATCTTTTCTGTATGGCAAAAATTCAAGTGAGTCAGTATTAGTAGATAAATCGTAATTAATATGATCGGAGGGAAGAGTAATAGAAAACGCAAAGTTTCGCGTGTTACTCCCTGTGCGTGCGCCTGGTTGTGCGCATGTTAGCTCTCGCGCGTCTTTGAGTCGCGCAGCCCTATTCTGCATGATCATCCTGCGCACCATATCTGCGTTCCGATGCTGTTCCCAAGTATCGTTTTGCTCTCGGCTTCGCTCTCTGCTCTTCTTATCAGGTGGCTTATTCTTTATGTTATTCTGGCGCGCCAAAGGCATAGGCTTCTGACTGGCGCGCATCATCTCAGATTGCTTCGGTGTAAGTGCCTTATCCTTAAGCCTCACCCGATCCTTTACTAATGGTTCCTCAGATAACTTGATTCTGTTGATGACATCTAATCTGAGTATGTGCTTCTTATCTTGTAATGTCACCATACCTTTACCGACATCAATGCATACTTGCGGTTCTCATGAATGGTCGGCCAAGCAACACGGTTTCTCTGGCTTCGGTATTTGGCTTGTTCATGTCAACTACATAGAAATCTGCTAGGAACTTGAGTTCGCCGACATGAGTCAAGACATCTACTATCTTCCCCTTTGCTTCGGTCCGTGAGTTATCTGCAAGTAATAATCCAATGTCTGCCGGCTCTAGAGGTCCCATTGATGATGCTGAATATAGCGAATATGGCAGCAAGTTAACCGAGGCTCCTAAGTCTAACATGCATTCGCTAACCAAGGTGTTTCCAATAAAGCACGGAATGGTAAAAGTTCCCGGATCAGCGAGTTTCTCTGGTAAATCTGGAGCTAAACAAAGCTTCAAACAGGCTTGGAAATCATCTAGCATGATCTCATCCTTATTCTCACTTGGTGCGTCAGGGTAGGTGCTTGTAAAGACTGGCGCAACAACTATTCCCGTACTCTGTTCTTCTGCTGCGCCATCAGTAACGCGTGTATCAACTGGCGCGCTAGTGTTCTCTGGTTGTGGCGCGTCCATCTGAACCATGTTGATACTTCCCTTGGGATTCTGAATGACCTGAGAGGGCAGATTACCATCACTAGCCTTCAGTTCATTCACAGTGGTGGCAATCTGGGTGAGCTGGTTCTCTATCAGTTTAAACCTTTTATCATTCTGCTCTTCATTCCTTCGCACTGTCTCGGCCAACTGACTAACTATTTCCTCTAACGACTTCTTGGGTGGTTGAGCATTCTGCGTTTGTCCTTCAGTGCGTCTGTGTGGTGGGTTGTAGGAAGTCACTGGTGCGTAAGGTCGCGCGCCAGTGGGAGCATTAGGTTGCGCGCGCCAGTCAGCGCGCGGCCTTTGGAAATTCTGGTCATTCTTCCAACTAAACCCATTCTCTGCTAAACCGAATCTAGGCTGTCCTTGCCTAGCTTGTCCATTATTCCATCCTCCTACTGCATTAACATCTGCGTGTTCTTCGAATAGGGAGGGGCATGCGTCAGTCTGGTGATCTGTGGCGTGACAGAATTCGCATGTCCTAACATCGGCGCTCTGTTTCATCATCAGTTTCTGCATCATATCCTTCAGTTCTTTGATCTCTCCGGTTACATCTACCTGATGCAGTGATCTGGTGCGGTTGTTCTCTAGCGACACTTGATATCTGACTTGGTCCGCAGTGTCTTCTATCAGCTTCCAACATCCTCTGGTACATATTCCTCACGTTGCCTCCTGCGCAAGCGTTCAACAACCTGAGTTCCATCTCAGTTAATCCGTTGAGGAAGTTCTCGATGAGCACATGTTGTGGGAGTCCGTGGTTGTAGCAGTTCGCTTCAAGTTCCCTGAACCGCTCGTAATACTCTGATAGTGACTCTCCATGCAACTGTTTCGGCGCAGCTAGCTCTCTACGTAGCAGTGATACTTTGGCCGCGGGATAAAACTTATCTAGAAACCGTTCTTGTAACTCGGGCCATGTCCTTATTGAACCCGGAGCTAGCCCCATCAACCATTGTCGAGCTGAATCACATAGCGAGAATGGGAAAGCTCTCAACTTCAGCAACTCAGGATCCTCGTTCCCATTCCTCATGTTCTCGCAAATGGCCGCGAACTCTCTTACGTGCTTGACTGGTTTTCACTAGCCATACCATGGAATTTTGGTATGTAGTGAACAAGTTGAGTCCGCAGCTCGAAATGTCCATCAGGAGGTAGCACGATGCACCAGGTTGTTAACGGCTTGAGGAGCCGACATCTCCTTGATGGTGCGTCGCGCCAGGTTGAGCAGGCACGCGCGCGACAGAGGTGGCGCGCGTCCATCCATGTTGTTATTCAGCTGATTGTCGTTTCTGGGTAGTTCAACGTCCATTCTGAACTCTAAATCTCTGCGTACTTCTCTTCTGATTGCTTCGAGTTCAACTGGGTTCAGGCGAGCAAAAATGTTTTTGGCGTTGCGCACTGACGCGTCTGGAGTTTCTCTTCTTCTGCCACCAAAATCTTCCATGCAAGACAAAAAACAACAGCTAAATTAAACGTAACTAATTTTTTTGGATTTTTATTTAAAAGAAACGAAAAGTAAATAACAAAAAGAAAAAAGAAAAGAAAACTTCTCTAGCCGCTCCCCGGCAACGGCGCCAAAATTTGACGAGCACGTCGTTGAGTGCTGCAAATTTATCCCTCTCTCCTCCTTAGTATAGTCTAGGCAAGTCGGGGTCGAATCCACAGGGAACGGCGAGAAGTCGTCTTTTATCTACAAAGTAAATAACAAGTTTGGGGGGTTTAATAGCAACTGGAAAGAAAACAGAAAACAAACACGCGTGATTACACTAGCGCACTACTACTAAGTTGCTTAACAATTTATGAGATGCTATCAGCTCAGACTTATCCTTATGAACATATGCTTATCATCAGTTACTAAAGATACATGATATAATGTTCACGTAGGTTAAGGTCCTGTCACAGCTTAATAACCTACACATACATTTCGGTCAAGGTCCGTATGATATTATTACTCAATCTAGTCTAGTCAATAACGAATCCGGTCAAGGTAGCTATTGCCTATTCTAGCGTTACTCCTATCATTCACAGTCACGTACTTCTGATAGTTTAACTATAGATAATAGATTCTACAACTAAGTCTGCGGTGCAAGGCTTCGCTTAATTGTCTAACCTAATTATCATGCAATTGAGTTCGGAATAATAATACTACACTTAATCATGCCAGTTAAGAATAAGACCTCAAAACATATAATTCATAGATTAAAATCCAAACCGAGTTCAGTGAGTTTAGCTACTCATGCTGATTGAATACATCTCAAGAATAATTATAAGACAACTAAAATAGCTAGACAAATCTGTATAGTGCGTCGGCAGGCTCGCGTGACAGCTTGTGCGCGTGATCTCGGCGGAATTCTGCTCTGCGCCGTCAACTCTCTCTAAAATCGCTCTCATGTGATTTCCATGAAGCTTGATATTTATAGCCTTGCCTCCTAGGGTTTCCATGAATATTTAGGCAAGGATATCTGTAGGAAATCATCTTTATCTCTAAGAATTAGTTTAGGAAATATTAAATCTCCAAAAACCGAACTTAGAAATAATCTTCGCGCGTGATGACGTCATCGTTTCGGATATCTCACTGTTTGCTGACGTCACCGTTTTGCTGTCTTCTGCGCGACCCACACTCGCGCGTCATGGTGCTCGCGCGCTAGTGGTCTTCTGTCCTTTGTTGTCACATTGTTGTCTTTTGGTCTGGAATTCAGCCTTCTCGTTGCGTTTTTGTTCTAACTCATCTTTTGAACCTGAGATACAAAACTACACCAAAAGCGTAATCTTATACTGAAATATGTTAGAATATGAGCAATGTAAAGGACTTAAAGTAGCGTACAACTGTGCTCTATCAGAGGTTCATCTAAATGGAGGCCTCAATCTTTCAATATGTTGGCTCTCCCTTAGGTAATGGACTCTTCCTCAATCTTTCAATATTTTGGAAGAGTTACCATAACCTAGATCAAGTAAACTAGTCATCCACATCAATCCTACACTTTCATGTCAAGATCAAAGTAGATTATTCATGCAAGGCTATCTAATCAACTTAATATCAACTTTCATTGCATATAACATTGATTAGGTTCAATTAATTACACTTAAGCATTTTTACAAACACTTAATGTGCAACATTTAATAGATGTAGCCAATGCACAAAATTCATATCAAAATTCATTGCATAACAAATTAATCATCATCCAAATACATGCATGCAACCTAGGGATCCATAGGATGATCCTAACCAATCACTACTCACTAGTCATGCTAACTAAGAAGGAAACAACAATGGAAATGTATGAAAACATGAAATTAAATTGCAAACTAGAGTAGTAATGGCGAGGTTGATGCTTGATCTTCACTCCTAAGTCTTCAATTGAACACAAAAGCTCTTGATCTTCAAAAATCGGATTTCTAGGTTTTGGAGTCGAATCTCGAAGTCAAGGCCCCGAGTTTGAAATGTCCAAAAAGTTTATATACTCGGTGGTACTCTGCCCAGCAAATTTGACCTGGGCCGAGCAGAAAAATTGGGGGAAAATCTGCTCGGCCGACTTGATTATCCTCTGGCCGAGCAGGTTTGAATGTGGCGCGGTTTGGTCCTCAGCAGACTAACTTATGCTCGACAGAGTTGCTCTTGGTCAGCCCGAGCAGAATTCTACTTAGCCCAAGGAAAAATCACTGAGCATTCTTGTATCAATTCTTGATGACTCCTGGGCCGAGCACAATTGTCTTCGACCGAGCAGCTTTCCTTTGCTCTCTTCAGGTGTGATCCCCTGCTCTGGTCGGTCGAGCACATCCTTCATGGGCCGAGCAGATCACATTGTGCAGCATTCGAGGAGGGCTTTGCATGCTTGGTCGGCCGAGCAGATTATGCATGGGAAATTCTGCTCGGCCAAGGTGATCTCTGGCCATCTTGGGTCAATTTCCTCGGCTGAGTTGGTCTGCTCGCCACTCTCTGGGACTTGCTCGGTTGGACTTGATTTTTGCTCGAGAGAATAGGTTTTGCTCTTGGGCACTTGACTTGAATTTTCATCCATTTTGCTCCATTTCGTGCTTTGTACTCTCTTTGATAAACTTTGAATAAAATCTGCATAAAACACAAAAGAGTATCAAATTCTTCACAAAATAATCAAAAACTAGCAAGAATCAAGCATAAGAAGTGTACAAATACTTGCGAATTTGCACATTTATCAATGATCATTGTCAACTTGAGGTAAATAACCCAAATCAACATGTAAACTCGCAATGGGAACTTGTGGAATGTTCATAGGAGAATCTTCTTGATAAGCATTCACAACTTAATTCGTAATAGCATTCTCATCACGTGCAAGGGAACTTGCATTATACGTTCCTCGATGTGAAACAATGTTCACCACCTTCCAAGTGTCACCCATATTAGGATCATCAATATAGAATACTTGTCTAACGGTAGATGCAAGACAAAATGGCGAATCCTCGTACCAAGATGTGCTTGTGTCTAATGACAAAAGTCCATGATCAACTTTACAGTTCCTTCCTTTTGATTTATACCATCTACATTTAAACACAACAACCGACACTCCTCCGGGATATTTAAGCTCAATAACATCTTCAAGAATCTAGCAGATAGACCATCTAGTATCTCATCTAGTATCTGGAAATTTATGCTGCACCCTCATAATCTCATCTAGTATCTGGCTTCCAGATAGACATGGTGGTCTATCCCTAAATTCAACTCCACGTTTGAATCTAGCATATTCCTTTCTCCATTCATGATTTCTCGGGAGCCATCTACGATGTCCTTGGTATGACATCCTTTTCGATGAGTGGGTAGCATCAACCCCATCCAAACACAATGGACAAGCTTTATAACCTTTGGTTTGGACACCTCCCAACATGCCTAAATCGGAAAAATCACTAATAGTCTATGAAACAGCAGCTCGCATAACAAATGACGATCCTGAATGTCGATCAAATGTCCTGTGCCAACTGTTCCTCAAAACATTCAACTCATCAATAAGTGGTCTCATGAAAACATTCAAACACTTTCCTGGAGATTTGGGTCCCGAAATTAACATTGCAAGAATGTTAAATTCTTTTCGCATACACATAGATGGTGGCAAATTGTACGGTACCACAATGATAGGCCATATACTGTGAGTAGTACCAGATAATCCAAATGGATTAAAACCATTAGTCGCTATTCCAAGACGCACATTTCTGATTTCATTAGCAAATTCTGGAAATCTATTATTGAAATTTTTCCATTCATCTTCATCTGCCAGATGTTTAAGATCATCATCCCCTTCACCCACCAATTTCTCTGCGTGCCATCGCATTTCTTTTGCAACATGTGGTGACATGTAAAGCTTTGTAATCTGGGAGTTAGTGGAAAGTACCGTTCAATCTTCTTTTGAATTCTTTCCTTTGTCTGACTGTAATTATATCGAGGCTCATCACAAACTGGACAACAATCAAGATCACTGAATTCTTTGTAATATAGTATGCAACCATATTCACAAGCATGAATAATCTCATAATTCAGACCCAAATTCTTCAAAACCTTCTTTACGTCCTGATAAGATCCTGGATAATTATTTTCCCGAGGTAGTATACCTTTGCAAATTCGTAAATGTCAATCAAAACTTTTGTCTGACCATTGACTTTCAACCTTCACTTGTATGCCTTCTAATATAGTTTTCAATACCGTTATTTCACTACCAACATAAATTGGTTTTTGACCTTCGGCCAAAAGTTTGCAATACTTTTCATATGCGACCTTGTCTTCTTCTTCAACACTATCACCTTGAAATCCAAAGGGGAATGCATCATTTATAATTTCCATTTCCACATTTGTGTTGTAATCAAGTCCAATTGACCTTTCACAACTTGTTTGACCATGATCTTCACCAATTTGTTCAATCTCGCCATGAAATGTCCAAGACATATAACCCCGCATCATGCCATTCATGATCAAATGATCTCGCATTTCACTCAATGTGACCCAACGTCCATGGTTTCTACATTGTCGACATGGACAACAGTGTGTTGGCACATTCTTGTTTACTCTAACGAACTCAATAAAACGTTCCACACCTTCAAAGTAGCGTACATCTAGTCTTGATAAAAGCATCCAACTTTTATCCATAATATATGTGCTCAACCTTGCAAAATAAAACAATCGTGGTGGAGTTGAAGAATAAATCATCCATAAAATATTCATAAAACATCCATAATATAAAAGCAACCAAATTATAAATCTAACTTAACCTTGCAAAATACAACATTTACATCAACCAATAATTAACTTAGATGCATAAAATTGAACAATCTCCTAATCAAAAATACAAAATTATCATCACCCACAAATTCAAAACAACTTTGAACATTTCTAACTCCAAAAAATTAACTCACTTATAATAATTTGTACACACATTGATCTTACCTAAAAATTTCGAAGTAGACAACGTATTATGATCGAAATTTGAAGTTGAAAAGCTGGAATCCGTGGTGGATGAGTTGCTGGGATGTATGGCGGAGGTGAGCAGGCTTGGAGCGGAGGAGATCAGTAGAAAGGGTCGAAATTGTGAGAAACGTACACAAGTTTTTGGTGAGGTAACATTAAATGCAAGTTTCAATTTCATGCGACAAAGTACTTTAAGCCACAACAATATTCATTGCATCGATCGGAATTCACACCAACCAAAATTCATTACGTTGAAGTCCGTACAAATGCTTCAACTGCTGTTGACTTTTCAACGGAGATTCGACGTGGACTACTTTATGCAACGACATTTCAATGTGGCTTAGATAACGTGGCATAAGATGTTATCTGGTACATTTTTAATTTTCTTTATTTTGTTATTTACAGCATTTTTCAACATATGCAACGCAAAATAAATGGTTGTATTAGTTCTTGTTGCAAAAGTAACAATATGCGACGCATTTTTTATGCAACAGTTTGTTTCCGTTGCTTAAAACCTATGCAACATATATTTTATACGATGAAATGTTAAATTCGTTGCATAAGGGGTAAAATGGTGTAGTGGATGACGTAAACACCGAAGCTGATGACACAACAACCAACTGTGACGATGCAACTGTTGAAGATGATGTTCTTGTCAAGGCTATAAACGACAATATCGCTACTGACATTGCCGATGCTACTACCGTTTTCAACATTGTTGCCACCACCATAGGGATGATTTTGATGCTGGCATATGGTGTTGTTTGAAGAGTTTTTTATTCAAACTTATTGTAATGCTTTGAAACTATCATCCGATCAATAAAGCTTCAATTTTTTTCATGTTTTTTAAGCTGACTTTTGCGGGTCAGGAGATTACTTTAATATGTGACTGCACTTGATTTTTTTCAAGTTGCCTACGTACTTGCAAGTAAACAATGTATGTTAGCTTGCAAGATCAAGTCGAACGTAGTTGAGTGTATGCAGTTTATGCTCTTGCTTAGGAGTGTTGCAGTTTATGCTCTTGCTTAGGAGTGTACTTTTGAGTTTGCTTTGTGAGTTGCTTTGTTGAAGAAGTCTTCTAAAGTCCTTGGACGTAATGCATCTTGTTTTAAGAGATTTGAGAGAAGCGCACGCTGCGTGGCAACTTTCTTTGACTTCCTTTTTGAGTGACATGGTTTCTTTATGCCCCCAAGTCTACTTGACGCTTGTGACAACTGCTTTCTTGGTTTTTTTCGCATGATTGTGATCCATCTTACATCTTGAATGTTTTGTGGAATGCCCCCAGGAGTCTCCTTTGTTGGCTTTGTCTGCATTGATCGTCTTTGCATCAAATTGAACGTTGCTTCCGTGGAGTGGTTCATGGAATGTCATTGCAGAGGCATGATTTGTTTCTACCGTCTCATCGGTATCGATGAGGATCTTCTCGTGGTTGGCCAATCTCGTAATCGGTTCCTCTTCTGATGCATTTTCGTCGACGTCGTCAATGTTCGTATCCTCCTCAAAAAGCACCTTTGAGTACGATAATTGAGTATTTTCGTGCCTTTTGACAATTATTTCCATGTCATGAGCACGCGTTGTCAATTCTTGGAAGGTTCTTGGCTTGATTCCTTTGAGGATGTAAAGAAGTTCGTAATTCATCCCGTCAATGCACATCTCCACAGCAGAAGTCTCGCTGATGCGGTCTTTATACTCAAGGCTCAATGCACGCCAACGGTTGATGTAGCCTACAACGGACTCGTCTTTTCCTTGTTTAGTGTTTGTCAGCTCGCTCATGTTGACAATGCATTTTGAGCTGTAGAATCTATTTAAGAATTCATCTTTTATACAATCCCAACTATCTATGGATTCAACATCCAGGTCTTTGTACCAGTCGAATGCAATACCCTTGAGAGAGCGCACAAATTGCTTCACCTGTTGGTCACCTTCTGTGCCAGCATTGTTGTACATTTCAACAAAATGGGCAATGTGTTGTTTTGGATTTCCTTTGCCGTCAAATTGCTGAAATGTGGGAGGTTGGTAACTTTGAGGCATTCGTAAACCGTCAATTCTTCTCGTGTATGGCTTCGAGTAGCGTGAACCATTAGAGGATTCTCCGCATACTTGACTCTTAATTACATTCGATATCATGTGCTGTAGTTGTTTTTCATCATAAAAGATGCCCTTATTTTTGCCACCCTTCTTCGCATTTGGATTAGCTTCTTCATGTTTCTTGTTCTCGCATTTAGCTGGAACAATCTTGTTTGCCTCATCGTCCTCTAGTGTCACTTCAATGTTAGCGTCTTTAGGCTTTTTCTTTCCACGCAGTCCATTCACTTCTTTTTGAAGAACTTCAATCTTCTTGTCGCTTTCCTCATTGTCCTTCATGACAAGCTCAAGCATTTTCTTCATCTCCGCCATCTGCTCCTCAATGGTCTTTATTTCCACAGTCATGATAGAAGCACTACTGAATTTTAAAGCCTCCATTTTTCTAGGGGAGGTCACTTTTGCTTTCGGCGAGAGGGTTTTGTTAGCATCGACGCCTCCCTTCGTGGCAGCAGTGAAGGTGCGTTTCTTGGTTGGTACTTTTGTAGCACGCAGACTTGTAGCAACTTCATTGACAGTCGTCCTCCTTGTCATGTTCCTCGTACAGACATCAGTGCATTGCACGTCAATGATGGTGGATTTGGTTTGCAATGCAGTGGCAGAGGTTCGGGTAGGAGTGCGAGAGTCGATTTGTGGAGCAGACATCGTTATTGTGGACTTTGTCACGTTGTAGAGATGAGAGGTAGAGAGTTTCACGTCGTATTCACCAAATTTGTAAACTCAATATTTTGTTTTGAACAAAATAATGATACAAATATTTTCTTTATGTTGTTTTTTAGAAGTTTGTGTGTTCACTCTCTATTGTTCCTCTGATTCTACTTTGTTAACACTTGTATCTGCTTGAATTTGATTGATTTGAATGAGTGAAGGTCGCGATGACTTGCTTTCACTTGTGTGTTGATGATGCTTTGACAGAAGGTGCTTCGGGCACTTTTTCACTGCACGAGCTGGAGTTGATTTGCTTTGTAGGCGGTGCGTCAAGCCCTTGTTGACTGCGGAAGCTGGAATTAATTTGTTTTGCAGGCGGTGCGTTGAGCACATGTTGACTGCTTGAGATGGAGTTGATTTGCTTTATAGGCGGTGCATTGAGCACTTGTTGACTGCTTGAGCTGGAATTGATTTGCTTTGCAGGCGGTATGTTGAGCACTTGTTGACTGCTTGAGCTGGAATCCCTCGTCGAGAGCGTTGTCTTCTCTTCTTTGCGAGTTCCTCTTCTCTTCTTCTCTTCCCCTTCCTATTCTGCTCCTTCTCCTTCTCCTTTCTTCTCTCCTCCTTTTCTCCTCCTTGGTTTTTGTCTCCTCCACAAATGAGAGAAAAACACCCTATTTATAGGGTGAAAACTTTCATTGGGCTTGTGGGCTTGTAGTCTGACGAGCACGTCGTTGAGTGCTGCAAATTTATCCCGACTCTCCTACTAGTATAGTATTGGTAAGCTGGGGTCGAATCCACAGGGAACGGTGAGAAGTTAACTTTCTTCTACAAAGTAAAACTGGGGTTTGTGAGTGAGCAAGTAGGAGTAAGAAAACAGAAAACAAACACGCGTGACTACACTAGCGCACTACTACTAAGTTGCTTAACAATTTATGAGATGCTATCAGCTCAGACTTATCCTTATGAACATATGCTTATCATCGGTTACTAAAGATACATGATATAATGTTCACGTAGGTTAAGGTCCTGTCACAGCTTAATAACCTACACATACATTCCGGTCAAAGTCTGTATGATATTATTACTCAATCTAGTCTAGTCAATAACGAATCCGGTCAAGGTAGCTATTGCCTATTCTAGTGTTACTCCTATCATTCACAGTCACGTACTTCTGATAGTTTAACTATAGATAATAGATTCTACAACTAAGTCTGCGGTGCAAGGCTTCGCTTAATTGTCTAACCTAATTATCATGCAATTGAGTTCGGAATAATAATACTAAACTTAATCATGCAAATTAAGAACAAAACCTCAAAACATAATGTTCACAAGTCAAAGTCTAAACTGATAAAGCAAGTTAGCTAGACATGCTTTTATTAAACATCTCAAAGTCTGTATAATAAACAACAATAGTGAAACAAAGAAAACTCAGCGTAGGTTGTCAATCTGCGCGTCGGTCCCTTGCTGCGCGTCGCTTCGTCACTCGCTCTGGCCCTTGTGCGTCTCTTCTAGCTTGATTTGGCCGGACGGCCCGGAGGCTGGTGTATGGTTCTTCTTGCACATCCTCAAGCTTTGTATTTATATGCAAGCTTCTAGGGTTTCTAAGTTCAAAATAGGAAAGAGATAATCTTTGATTTCCATGTTTATCCCTAAAATCTCGCATAAAATATATTCTGCGCGTTGCTGACGTCATCTCCGCGTTTGCTGACGTCATCGTCTGTGGTGCGTGACTTGGCTTGCACGCAACTTATCTTGCGCGCGACCGACTGGTGCGTGACCGACTGGTGCGTGACCGACTCACTTGTGAGCGACTGGTGCGCGACCGACTCACTTGTGAGCGACTGGTGCGCACCTGCATTCTGCTCGGACCTTTACAATTCTTTCTTCTTTGTTTCTTGCTGCGAAATAAGCTTCTAAACATCTATTTTTAACGCATATTCATCCTTAGCTCATAAAATCTCCTGAAATACAAAACTACACCAAAAGCGTAATCTTATACGAGAAAATATACAAACAAGCATAGTGTAAAGGACATAAAATAGCATACAAACATGCTCTATCAAATCCCCCACACTTACTCTTGTTCGTCCCTGAACAAGCGAACTAAGGACTAAAGCTTATCTCTTGTGTAATGTACGCGTGAATGTTGGACTTACTGCGCCACACGTCTGCGCCACTCTCACAACCTGCGCAACTGTGATTATACAACACAAACTGATTTAAGTCATTAATTCAAAACTTGTGTTACCTCTCTTGTGGAATGCATATCAATTCGGATGATTGGGAGATAGTCCTGTTTAAGCACCGGTCACCGAATTCTTCTTGATTTGCGGTTGCATGGTTATTCGTATTCGCTTTCTCTGATACGTGATTGATTCGCGTCTTAGGGTTTCTGAGCTTACGTCTTTGACGCTTTACTATTGTTCACGGACAGATGATAACTCTTTTGTTGCACAATTTTCTTCTTTTCAATGTCTCGGCCTTTTGAGCTTTAACTCTGAATTGAATACTTCTTTTTCTGGTCCGGATCTTAATTCTTCCCTAGAACGGTTTCCAATCATGGCCTTCGGATAGCAGCTATGGAACCACGCCCCGCTCTCGCTTCTGATCAGTCGCGCGCAAGTCAGGCCACGCGTTTGCAACCGCGCGCCCCTTCCTGAGCGACTAACTTCAGCGAAGACGGTCTGTTTTCCCGTCTCGTCACGCCATTAGGGTTTTTGCCTTCGGCTTCTGCGTGACTGAGCTTGCTCTTTTATCCTTTGACCGCGAAGTACCAACCTCCACGAATACTCATAACCATACAACCGATCCTCAAGCTTCTGTTCGGTCGACTGCTTCTCTAGGACGTTTCTATCAGCTCCACATCCCTCTTTATTCCACTCAAGAGATACACAAAATTCGAAAAAATTAACAAAAATCAGAATATGTCATATAAGCACAAATTAGCAGGTGCGCGAGTACGCACACAGGTCGCGCAAGCCAGTGTTTCTCGCGCACAATTACCTCTTGAGATTTCACATTCAGCTAGTCTAAACTAAAAAAAACGAAAAATAACCTACTCTAATATGTACTACTACCCCCCACACTTAAACAAAACGTGTCCCCACGTTTGCAAAGTATAAAGAGGAGTATGCATGCAAAAAACTAAGCTATCTAAAAAAACAAAAAAATCCTAATGCAACTAAAACGTGTAAAGTAAAGTGACGGGTTACCTCCCGACAAGTGCCTTTGTTTAACGTCGTTGGCTCGACAGTACCTTGCGCAGACTATGGCGCACCAGTGTCTCCCCCACACTTGAATTTTTGCCTTTTTTGTTATCAGCTTTGTTCCTGCATGGCAAACATTCAAGTGCATAATTAGAATCAGTGCTTAACTGGGAATTAGTGACATCAAAACCAGAATAAAAGTTTGGAATAAAAAGTTCAAATCTGTTGATGTCGCGCGAGTCATGGCGCGCGTCTGCACTCGCTCATGAGCTTCTCTTGAACCATGGTGTACTCGCGCACCAGCTGGCGCGCGACTTGGCTCGTTCAGCTCCAAAGGTTCGTCCAGACCAAACTTTTGATCATATTTCAGACCACCCTTCTTTGTGACCTTGCTAGCAATGGCACTACACAAGTCCCAACCTGGCTTCCAACCAAAAGAAGCGCATCTTTCTCCATCCATGGTCATGCGCTTGGCCTTTATGCGACGCTTCCAATTCATGAGCGGCTCATTCAATGACCCTTCATGGTATGACATCCGTTTACGATTCAGCGTCAAGGTCTTGGTCACTGGGATTTGAACATTGCTTTTTCTAACGAGTCACATATTGTATCCTTGGTAAGAGCATCTTT